>RJWJ010011504.1:0-44222 GCA_004363605.1 Indri indri | reverse complement strand
CAAATACTTGCCAGGTCATTCTGGTTTTTCGAATGCTGCTTCAGCTTCTCTTTAAAAACAGTCACAAAAATCTTTTGTTATTCAGAAGTCTAGGGAATTTGTTGCCTCCTCTTCCTTAACTTATGAGTGCCATCCCGATGAGGATACGCTCTGGCACTCCAGGTCTTTGATCTTCCCCTCTTGAGGCAAGGACAGAGTTGCGTGCTATTTCAGAAGGTAATACGTCAAGCCAATTATGTGCCCTGCGGAAAGGCTTTCAGTGCTTCTGAACATTATCTTTCAAGAGGCCCAAATTTGTGTTTGTAACAAAATACTCCACAAATTCTTATTCAGTGAGTAGAATAAAACAAATTTATAGCAGGGTTAAAGAGCACCATTGTGGCTAAGACATTAAATCAGAAACACTATCAGGAGTTTTCCTAGCCTAACCTGAGTTAAAGGTCATGCTCTTCACTTGTTTGGAAAGATGGGGTAGATGCAGGGCCTTCAGGGTGGTCTGTGAATGCGTGATCCAGTCTAACGTGCCCTAGAACATGCAGGATTCCTAAATTCCGTTCCAGGATGGACTTCAGGGCCCCAGGAATACATCAAAGCGTATGTAAAATAGTGTAACCATGTATTAGATGAGAAGTTCTCAAAGTGTGGCCCCCAAACCAGCAGCATCAACATCACCTGGGAATTTGTTAGAAGTGTTAGAAATTTTGGGGTGGGGCCACCACAGCCTGTGTTTCAATAAGCCCTGACGCATGCTAACGTTTGGGAATCACTGCTCCAAAGAAAGGATGGACAGCTTTCCTCAGGTAGTCTGCTCTGATCTCCTACCACTCCCTGCCTCACTCAGCTCCAGCCACACTGACCTCCTTGCCACACCCTAGGCATGCTCTGCCATGGGACCCTTGCACTAGCTCTTCCCTTACTCCAAGCCCTCTTCCCTTAGGTACGTGTGCAGCCAATCCCCTCACATTCTTCACATCCTTGCTCAAGTGTTGCCTCCCCAATGAGTTCCACCCCAGCCACCCTATTTTAAATTATACCCTGTCCCACCCCCATCCCCATCAGCACTCCAGACCCCCTTTCTCCTGCTCTTTCTATTTTCCTAAGGCATATGTCACTTCTTACATATTGGATAATTCACTTGCGTGTTATGCTTTTGGCTTATTGTCTATTTCCCTTGCTTTGTTCCTTGAGTGCCTAGAATTATGTTTAACACAGAGTAGGTTCTAAGTGATTGCTAAGTCTATGAATGAATACTCAAGAGAATTCATGACCACATAAAGGAGAAAAACACTATTCTGGAGGCAACTTGGTAACCTTCTTTCACAGGGGAATCCTTTCTTATAACCAATCTACTTACCACTATTTTCATGCTGTTGCATGATTCTAGGCGTGTGCTACATGGGAAAGGTGGAGGTAAAAAGCTGAGAGGATGTTCAAAAATGATGTTGGGCAGAAGTTAGAAATATTCGTGCACACTCCCCGTTTGATTATATTTTTGCCTTTTATGTTGTGATTTCTGAGTTTTTGGAAAAAAATACATATTAACTCATTTATTTCTCCTAAGAAGCTTGTGAGTTAGATATCACACTTATCTTCCTTTTACAAATGAGAAACTGGAGCACATGAAGACTAACATTTTCCCAAGTTTACACAGAATGTATTTGAAAGAGATAGGATTTAAACCTATCAGTCTGACCCTGCAGTATAACTCTTAACAACTATACCATATCAAATCAACCATTTCAAAATTAATGGATTTTATCTATGTGTTAGCACTTACAATGTTTTGTTATAGTTTTATAGTTGTACCTTCCTTGCTAGGCTGAAAAAAAGTCTGAAAAAGGGCATCGTTTCTGGTTCGCCATCCCTATCTACCCAGTGTCCAGCATAGTGTTATTGGATGGGTGGGTGGGTGGATGGATGGGTGGGTGGACAAGGATATAAGTTTCAGGTTGGCTGCTTCATTCATTTCTAAGATAACTAAACAGTCCCTTGAAACTCCAGAAATGAATTAATAAGCTTTGAGTTTTCCTCAACTTAAATCTGTCAAATAAGCCTGCAGTTTTGTAATTGAAAAAATGCATAGGGATCAGATAAGGGAAACCGTACGATAAGGACATTTGTCTCCAGGTACTTTCGGCCACATGAAAGTCTATTCCTCGCCCCTCTACCATCTTGCCTCCCTGCAAAGAAGATAAGGAGCAGCACCAGCAGAGGATGAAGGCTGCTGGACCGTGCACTCTCCCTCTGTGTGTGAGGTTGGAGGGATGAACCAGCTTAGCCTCAATGCCTGGACTGTAATTTTCATATGTAATCAAGACCCAGGGATAAAAGTACATTTCAAAACAATGCTATGCTTAGAATTGAATTGCATACAGAAAGAATGCAAATTGTATTGTGGCTGCCTGGCCACTCTGGGGAGTCCTTTAAACTTATTTTTCCCTCCTGCTTCTGTCTTAGTTTTTTGAGTGCTGTATTCAGAAGACATTTGTTAACATTTAAATGTAAGTTCTTACAAATGGATGGAATCTCAGCAGATCCCTTGAGGTTGTGATAAGGCTCAGCCTTCTTCTCACCCAAGATTGTTCCAACTCGCTTATCTCAACTCCTGCCTCTGCTCCTGGTTTGGCTGGGACAAGGGATGAGCCCATTTTACACTGGGCCTGAGGATGATCCAAGGCCTTCCTCTGCAGACCCCATGGTGGCTGCCCTCAGCTGGAATGATGAGGCTTGGGGCCCTTCTGTAACAGATTCCCAATATCCCTTTCAAAAGACTTCAGTAACTCTTGTCAAAATAAACAGAGCAGTCTGACTAAAGGTTCTATGGCATTTAGGAAATTTACTTGGCAGCAGATAAGTTTAGAAAGGTGGTTATTTATCCTCATTAAGGCTATCACACACATGTCAACAGAGAGAGGGAGCTTCTCTCCACACCTGGGGAATCTAAGCCTGCACATACTGTTCGTTTTAAGTCTCTGGCTCTTGAATGCCAATTCAAGGGCAGGTTCCACTCAGGCTCCATCTAGGAAGCTTTTCAAAAATACATATTCCTGGGCCCAGTGATAGAGATTTGGATTCATTAGGTCAGAGGTGAAACCCAGGAAGCAGTTTGTAATTTTCAGGAGCTCGTCAGGTGATTCTGACAATCAAGTTTAGGAACTACCAGCAAGACTTTTGAATCATGTGTCATCTTAAAATATAATTGATTTTTTAAAATGAAAATATATTTATTATTTATTATGAAACATTACATTCTTATGTTAAAAGTTCAAAAATCTGAAAAACATAAGTAAAAAACTAAATATTACCCAAGAATCTTATTACCCAGAGGTAACCACTGTTAACCTTTTGGAGAACATTTTTCCAAACAACTAGACATGTAAATATATACAATTTTAAATAGATATCAGTTTCCTTAGATACACGTGTTTAAAGTTGTTTTAAACATATGTAATAATCATTCCATTAACCAAGAATATATATTATAATGACAGGCTTTGGCAAAAAAATTTATAGCAAAGTTAGAAATCACATAGGAGCCTGCATAGGGCCTCAGATAAAGGGACTATACTGTGAAGAAGTGTTGGACAGTTAATGTTTACTGAGTGATATTCTACCTCATTCCATGTTAGAATTTTTCAGGTAGTGCTAGCCAAAATATCAGTGAGTAAAACGACAACTTTCGAGTATGTACACAGGAGTATTGGGGCAGAAGGAAATGAGAACAAATGTTAGGGAAAAGCTAGGGCAGGTAAAAGAATAGGGTTGCCAGATAAAATACAGGATTTCAAATTTGAATTTCAGATAAACGCGTAATTTTTTAGTGTAGTTATGTCCCAGCTGGTTTCTCTGAAATTCAGGTTTTACTAGGAATCCTATATTTTTGTTTACTACATGTGGCAACCCTACAAGGAGGGGCCCCACGTTTTGCTAGGGCAGAGTTGGCCCAGGGTAGAAGCAGACGGCCTGCGGATACATGACAAGACTCCAGGTCCAAGGACAAGGTCAGGGCAAAGGCTCACCAGCTCTGACACAGAATCCAGCACAGCTCTGCCACATAGAGAAGTCAAACCCTCACCCGGCTCACACCTCCCACGCCCCCCAGCTCAGTGTATGAAATAACCAAACCAGTAGAACCCACCATTCATCCAAAGTAGTCACGGTCCTCACCTGCGCTCATGGCCTCCCTTTCCATGCTGTGTTTGATCTCCCTCTCTCGGCGTACCCTTTTCAGCTACACACCTCAATTATTGTTTAGCTCAGGAAAGTTTCTTTTACTGATGACTTTGATTACTCCTTTATTTCTGATAGTTTCTTTCTCAAGAAAACTTACAAATTCTGGGTGGGAGCTTCATTTACTGTCCTCATTTACCATTTTCTCTCTCATCATTTTTATCTCTTTTTTCTTTTCCTCTGCATCCTGGGGAAGCTTCCCAAGTTTGTCCAGGACTTGATTTATCATTTCAATTCTGATGTTACTGTCTCTAGTAAGGATTTTCATTCTGCCATAGGATCCTTGCTTTCCTTGCAAACTTGGCTTATCTTATCCATATCCCTTTTCATCTCATCCTGTTTTCTTTTTCACCTAGCCATTCTTTATGGTTTCTGCTCTCGTTTCTTAGAAGCTATATCTTTCTGTACCCTACCAAAAACCCCAAATGGTATTCTAAAACTTTCTTCTGGTTCCTAAAGGCCGACCTAGTATTTGCCAATAGAAATGTGGATTACCCTTGGCCCAGCTTTCTGTCTGCTGGAGGGCTGGTCAAATCCCTTTTCACATCTGCAGCAAGCACAAGCAGAGGTACCTAGTTGGTGTCCGCATAGCTCCATAGCAGCATGTCCATCTTGTATGGATTCTGCTGGCCTGGACTGACATGGATCTTTTCATCTCTCCACTACCCTTTTCGTTGACTTGCTAAGCAGAAGGGATTTATGAAAATACCTAATCTCCAAGCTGTTCTTCTGCCAGGACCCTTCCCCTCACTGCTTTACCTATGGGGAAGGTATCTCCCAATGTGCATTTGCCACAAACTTTTCCCTACCTCTTATCAAAGAAATTAACAATTCTATTTTGCACTGTAAATTAGAGTTTGAATAAGACTTCCAAACTTCTGAACACAGCTTATGGCCCTTTTACAAATGGATTTTCCCCCTTCCTTCTCTACCTTGTCCTCAAAATCCCTACCACGCATCCCCTACCCTACAGCAACACCAAGCCTCTCCTTTCTGTGAACGTATCGGCCCTTTCCTACCACCCTGTCTTCTCACATGCTGTCCTCTCTGTGCATGCTCTCTGCCCTCCTGCGCTGATGACTCCTACACACCCTGAAGGACCAAGTCCAGTGTTTTTTCTCTGTGGAATCTTTTCTTGCTCCCCAGGCAGTTTGTGGCTCCCTCCACTTCCATTACTTAACACTCTGTACAGAAGTTCCCTCATAATATAGGGCCTGTTGTCCCTGTGTGATGCTCTATGTGCACTGCACCAAATGAACAGAGAAGAATTAACAATAGGTTGGTGCTTGAGAGTGTGTTTGTGCTCTCCTCTAAGCAGCAAAAATAGTTTCTACTGGCCGCTCTGCTCTTCCAGAGTAGATGACCTTGCCCAACCTTGTAAAAACAAAAACAGATAAAACAAACTACCAGTTATGGAGTATCTATTATGCTGACAGCTCTGCCCTGGAGTGGAAAAGAAAGTTCTATCACTTTTTATTTATGTGCCCTCAAGCGAGATTCTTACCTCATGCGAGCCCCAGTTTCCTCCTCTGTAGAATGAGGATAATAGTAATCTCTTTATAAGATAGTTGTAATGATTAAAGGAGACAGTATTCTAGAGCACTTAGAAGAGATCCTGGCACATAGTAATGGTAAATATTTGATAAAAATTAACCATTAATATTAATCAATTGGAGAAGGCAGACAAATGCAATGTACCAGGGTAGATGCTGAAATGGAATCAGAGAGGCACGTAGCCCAAATTTAGAGTTGAAGGACTACGCACCAGAGGAGCCCCAGGGAAGAAGTGCTCCTCCTGGACAAGCAGGCTGCCGTCCTTCTGGGGTACCTGTCTCTGGCCCACCTGCAGGGAGAATTAATCTGATTTAGGGAACATTCCACAAAGCTCTGCTGCTCCAGCTCAGAATATCCCAGGCCCTGGGCAAGAGTGGGGATGCTGGAGGAAGCTGCCTCCATCACCAAACAGCTGTGTAATCCTAGGAAAGCAGCTCAACCTCTCTGGAATGCTCCTTCTGGTGAGAAATAGTGGAGCAATGAGAAGTCCTTAAGGGGTTTCCTCAAAGGACCATGTGACCCAATGCAAAGCAAAGATAAATGGGGGCTCTCCTGGACAGAGGGACCCTAACTCTCTCCCTCCCTCCCTATCTGGATGAAGAGATCTGAAGGGGAAGGGGACTTCCTTTGGAAATACTGTGTCCTTCTCAACAAGTATCATAATGGAAAAGGCAAGCATATTGTATCTTGGAAGGATGTGATAATGTTTCTAGAAACCCTAGTTATTTCTTTCCAGGGTGTTTCTCTTTGAAGTAATGCAGGGCTGAGGGCTGCATCCAGAGCTCCTGGCTCGGCTGGGCAGCTGTGATTCTCTCCTCATTGCCTCTGTGGCCATCTCTTCCACCAGTCCCAGCTCTCACCTGTATAGAGTAGAATACCCCAAAATTATTTACAAATTCACTCTGGAGCTGCTCACAGCATTGCCTTCTGCTCACTTCTGGCCACTCCTGAGTGGGGAAAGGAACCCTGGCAGGTTCCAGAAGGCAGGAGAAGCCCAAGATGCAGCTGCCTTCAACTTTCTGTCAAAGTATGGGTTAGATCAATTCACCCACTTCTGTGTTTCGGAGGCTGAAGAAATGGTGACTTGGTGAAAAAGGAAAGTAGTCAAACAAACACTGGATGCAGGCATTGATCGCTGGGAAATTAATTAAGAAGAGAAAATCACCAAGTAATTTTTCCTGAGTGAGTTTGCTTTGTCTTTGAACATTTTTTTTCTCATGTTATGTCAATGGGTTAATTGCCTTCTGACATTGAGTGACAGTAAGGCATGTTCGCCTGCTAAGATAAAAGCAAAGTTAATTGAAAGAAGTTAGTAATGAAAATATTGGACTCGGTCCATTCTAGGTAGCACATGACACTTGAAATTATAGCCAAAGTGACTCCTACACTTGAACATAATGTTTCTAAGAGTTTGGTTTCCAATAAACCAGCTGTCAGTCATCCAGGGCTCTGTGTCCATCACAAATGGTACAGGAATCTATAAACATCTATGAATCTTGAACATCACTGGAGCATAGAAAGTGATGGTGCTCATCTCTAGAACATTCATTACCAACATCTTCATCATAGGGGGAAGGTGATTTTTTCTATATTTAACCATAATTTTATTTCTGAATATAAATTCAGATGGCTGGATACATTTGTTTCTGATATATATTCACACCCAATACACAAATTTTTCAGTCCACTAAGTCTTCCAGTGATGGAAACAGTGTCTGATAAAACATGAAGCCTGGTTGTTTGCTTAATTGGCTATTGTGTTGTTGGATCTGTAGAGATGAAAAATGGGGAGGATTTCAATCCTGTGTAGACCCAGAGCCTAATTCTCTTTAAAATGAGCCCCAGAGCCTAATTCCCTTAAAATGCCCAAATCCCCCAATTTCTGAAGGGCTTTTGGCCAGCATCTGTCATAAATTCAAGGGAAAGTGCTATAATCACCCAGCAAGCAACAAAGCAAATGAGATTTAATTAGTCACTGACAAGGGCATGTTCTGCTAGTGGTGAGAATTGCATGTATGCAAGAGCATCTATAAACGCTGGTCCAGGGAGAGCAGACCCAGCACTGCTGACCAAGTGTGCTGCTGCTGGCAGACACAGAGCAATTCTCGTGCCTTCTGAGCTCCTGCCTTTCCAACTGTTCTCAAAACAGAGGGACAGATGTCCACGGCTCTCAAATTAAGGAATTGGAGGGGGAAAATCTGTATAAATTTTTCAGGGTGTTTTCTAGTTATTCAGTGGGAGTTATTCCCGCATTGATGGCAAAGCCATCTACAGACTAAGCAGACAGCACCCCACATAAGTGATCTCAGAGCATTGTGTAAGGTTCTTTGACTTTAAAAGTACCCACCAACTTTTCCCAGGAATACTTGAAATTTAGATGAGACTAAAGCTTTTAGTCCCACAATCAAAAACAAGATTTAAACTGGCAAAAATTCAAAGGAAGGTAGGCTAGGAAAGGAAATGACATCTACTGAATATACACTAGGCATTCTGTGATGTAGCTTATAAATATATTTTCACATAATGGTCACAATTGCACTTCCTGGTAGGAAACACGTGACACACTTAAACTAATAATAATATGGGGACGACTTTAATAAAGACATTATTTCGTTTAGGGAAACAAAAAAGTACCATATACTAAGGCTAGCAAGGTGAGGAGCATGCTCAGTCCTGAGCCTGCAGGGCCAAAAGCTCAGAGAGGTGCAGAACCCAAAGAGAGTGGCCCACAGACAGGGCTGTGTGACAGGGAATTTGGGTTGTGTCTGTGGCTGTAGGTCTATGGCCAACCCAGAGTGGCCCAGTATGAAAAAAATGCTCCACCTCTCTCCTTCCTTTCTCCAGTCTCTGCTGATCCTCTCCATTGGCCAGGACCAAGAAGAAGCCAGAGGCAGGGAAGCCTACTGAGGTGCCTGCCACAAGAACCATGGAGAGGAGTGAGAAGCAGATCTGAAGGAACACATGCATGGCTCTCAGTGCCAGAGGTATAAGCTTGTCCCCATTTCACAGAGGAAGTGCCTGAGGCTCAGAGAGGGAAAGGTCCACAGTCAAACTACAAGCATCCAAACTTATAGCTGCAGGACTCCAAAGACTTCTCTGCTACATCGAGTAAAATGGACAAGTTCTAAGTGAGAAGAAGGACAGACAAAAATTGAGAGGGACTAAACTAAACTTCTAAATGCCTTTGGGTGGAAGGGAAAGGAAAGATAAGAAGGTCCTGAGAAATGACAGGATTAAGGAAGTGGGTGCCATGGAGGCTGGGGAACACTATAAACAGGGAGATCAGGGGCATGGGAAGGTAAACGACCAAGGCCTGGCCCTGAAGAGGTCCCCTCCCTCAGGAGTCAGGCAAACCTGGGGCCCAAGGAACAAGGCAGTGGTCAGAGTTCCACCAGTAGACACATGGTCAACGGTAGCTTTGAGATGAAAACCATAGATTTTTAAGCCAAATCACTACTATTCAAAGAAAGAATACCAGAAGTTAGATATAAACAGATAAACTGCTTTGGTCTTAACCCAAAAAGGAACATTAATGAGTATTTTTGTAGTGAGGTCAGTATATGCCATGAAAAGGCCTAGCACTCGGTTGTTCACAAAACTGAACTAATCTGTCCTTATGACAAACAAAATACAATACAACACAGAATCCAGGAGCCCTGGTAGGCTTCACGGAAGAGTGGAAACAAGCCCTAGGCTTGAATGAAATGGAGGTCTTGATAAGTCGTTTCCTAACCTACCCTGACTTCTTCTTACCACCACCAATTCAGTTTCCTACCCTATAAACTAAGGGAAACATTACCAGCCCAGGGCATACCATATAATTTATTGTGGAAATCAAATGTCATAAGGTATAGTTGTAAACTATAAAATACTGGAAATATAAACTATCTTTATGGTATGCAAATCTTATTTAAAATGAAAAAAAGAATCAGCCCAAACACAAAAATTAGAGTTTGTGTTGTCTGAGAATATAGGACTAAACAAACCAAAATGCACTTCACATACTCTCACTCAACAATCAACACAGAAGACCTCTGTGACCAAATGTGGGTTTCCCCCACACACACCAAGCAAGCAGTTCTGCAGTGGCACCAGCTGGGGGTCCCCCAGTTCAACTTTGACGTTGTCTTCCTGGAGATAGCATCAGATCCCACAGGCTGAGGGCTCAGTCCCACAGGACTGTCCCCACTTCCAATGCCAATCACAAGCCCCACATTGTTTTATCTGTGCTTTCAACTGATCAACTATAAGCAAGGGTTCCCACAATCCCCTCTGGAGGGTGTTGATTAATTTGCTAGAGCAGCTCACAGAACTCTGGGAAACACTTATGTTTACCAGTTTATTATAAAGTATATTACAAAGGACACAGATGAAGAGATGTATAAGGCAAGGAATGAGGGATGTGGTGGGCCTTCCACACCCTCCCTGGGCATGCCATCCTCCAGGAACTTCCACATGTTCAGCTATCCGGAATATTTCCAAAGGCTGTCTTTTTTTGAGTTTTTATGGAATCTTCATTACCTAGGCATGATTAATTAAATCATTGGCCATTGGTGATCAACTTAACCCTCAACCCCTCTCCTGGCCCTGGAGGTTGGGGGGTGTGGCTGAAAGTCCCAACCCTCACATGCTGAAGCCACCTAGGGGCTGCCAGACATCAGTTAACTCATTAGCATACAGAAACACACTTTTAACTTTGAGGATTTCAAGGATTTTAGGAACTGTATGCCAAGAGCATGAAGACCAAATATGTATTTCACAATATCACAGATTGGGAAAAGTCTTTATCTTGTTTTACGGAATTTCCTGGTTATTGAATCATTCCCATCCTACCCAATATCTATACGCTCATGTCTTAGTCCATTTTCTGTTGCTATAACTGAATATACAGGACTGGGTAATTTATATAGAAAGGAAACATATTTCTTACAGTTCTGGAGGCTGAGAAGTCCAAGATCTAGGAGTTGAATCTGCTGAGGTTCTTCCTGCTGGTAGGGTCTCTCTGCAGAGTCCCAAAGTGGCACAGGGCATCCCATGGCTTTTATAACAGACCCAATCTTGTGATAATTAACCCACTAACTTCGTAACTCCTTAATCCATCAAGCCATTAACCCATTCATCAACAAATGGATTGATCACCAGAGCCCTCATGACCCAATCACCTCCCAAAGTTCTAGCCTCTCAACATTGCTGCATTAGAAACCAAGTTTCCAACACATGGACTTTTGGGGGACAAATTCAAACCACAGAAGCCCATGACCTAGTACCCATTTGGAAAACAAAAATTCACCTAAAATGTAAATGTAACTGTTACTCATTTCTCGGCAATTTTCCAGATGCATCTGAGTGAAATGTAATAATGAACTACCATCATCTTTGTCTTTCCTCTGCTGTGTGACTTTCTCTATTCCTGTGTTCCTAATGAAGTAATGGGCAGCCTGAGAATTCTGGGCGTATTCTTTGGTGGCAATTGTAGTATCTTCTTTTGAATAACTGTGGTCTGGAGACCAAAAAGCCATCTAGGTGAACTGGGCATATGTCTCCCTCTCCCTGCTGTCCCCTCATGCCAAGAACTTGGTTACTAGTGGGCAACACTATGATGCAGGTGCCAACAGTAAGATTGCTCCTCTAGCCAGCATCACTGAATGGCTCCTCCATGCCAGGGCTGGGGATACTGAAGTAAGAGAAGGCGGATGACAGTGCCCTACCCAAGCTCATTCACAGCATAGTGGGAAAATTGTTCAAGTAAACCAGCAATTAAGGTTCAGTGTAATCTTTCCATGTGCATTAAAAACAGACAAATAAATTAGATCTACAATCAAAGTTGTTTCAACACCTAAACACTAAAGGTAAAAATTTCAGACTTTGTTAGCACATTTTGCCTACATTATTGATAATCCATGTTTTTCATCATAAGAATATTTGGCATGACATGGGTCCAAATCCAGACAGAGTTTTTACATTAAAATTCTTCACGAGTTTATTTGAACATGATATAACACAACCCAAGAAAATTAATTTCCCATAGATGATTAACAGTAACCTCAAACCATTCAAATGATCAAATTGTAAAACAAGAGCAAGCTACAATTTGACCCAGAAAATTTTCAACAACATTTGGTGAAGGAGCCACTGATTTAATTAAAAACACTGTTTTTCATCTACCAGAGAAAAATGATCAAGGGACACGAGATGGGCAAAACATGCGCCCAACAGGACTAATCCAAAATGACAAGCAGGGAAACCCAGGCTAATAGAGTCGAAATTTAGATGGAGTTAAACCCTTTATTTCAATAATCAGAGATAAGATTTAAAAAGGTGAAGCATTAGAAGGAGGGTGGGCAAGGAGACAATGAACGCAGGGCTTCGGGGAGCACATCCTTTGACAAGAATTTTAATCAGATATGTTACTAATCTGCCAAATTAAATTTCACAGTGACACATGCACAGGCATTATAATGCTGGCAAAAATGAATTAAAATCCCAGTAATTAATTTATGGGCTTGAACTAGTTTTGAACTCCTGAATGAACTCAGATCTGGGAAGTAATTTAGGCCTGGATCACAGACTTTTAGAATTGGAAGGAAATCTGGAGATCTTTCTGACCAACCCTATCAATCTCTAAGACGAGGAAACTGAGTATCTGAGAGGTTAAGGTTGCCCAGATAGTTAATGGCAGTGGCTACATTTAAGGATAAGCATTAAAGTTTGACAAGTCAGGACCTTCAACAACAGCTGACCCAAAAATGCAAACAAATGGGTAGAAAAAAATAGCTATGTCAAAGTTTGAGAAAGTACAGTTAAATCAAACTGATGAGTTAAAAGTTAAGGCTTATTTTAATAATTAATTAGACTCCTTTAATTGAAGACAATCATTCTTGTCAACTCTGACCATACAAAGAAATTACCTTCAAGTGAGTGGGTAGCTACAGGATCCCAGAGGGGACAAACTGGAGCAGCCTACTTCCTAAGGCATTGGAGACTCACTCTCCTGGAAAAATAACTAGAGTAATTCCACCCCATGTCCCTACTCCAGTCTTGTGGGAAACTCAGATGCAAACACCATCTTACAGGACTCTTCTTTGGAAATCTTAAATCTCAGTCCTAGTTTTCATGAGAAAAACGCTAAACTACGATGTAGCTGCCTCACATACCAGGGATGCATTAGAACTGCAACATCTGGGGCACAGTGTTCTTATGTGAATCTCCCCAGGTAATTTTGTTCACGAAATAGTACAGAATTGGCAGTCTTTGTAAATGTCTTTCAGGGAATTAATTCATAAACACAGAGTTCAATGGTCCCTTGACTTTTGGATTTTATGAACTAGTACATTTTCAAATAGATTCGGGGCACTCATTGATAACTTACTACTTTGCCAAGTAAGAACATTTTTTAAGCATACATTCATATCATAAAAGAAGAATCACTTTAACCCAAAAAAGTAGGAAGGAGATACATAACGAAAAAAAAGTACAGTTCAACTTTATGAAAATCTATATTGCCCTTCTTTTTCAAATTTCATTTCACACTGAACCAGTGAAAACTTTGTCATGGTTATCTCCCGTCAGTCTACAGACAGCATTTGAAACCATGATCTTACTCCCTCAGAAAATACCTTTATCACCATGAACACTTATTCAGAATATCTGCTAACTGTTAACAGGAAGCAGATTCCAAATAAGACAGTTTGAGAGATTTTAAGGAAGGGCCTACGTGAGAAGCGTGGGCAGAGTTAAGGGAAGAGCAAGGCTAGTGAGGGGCCCAGGCAATCACCAGCAGGAAGCTGTTACCACCGGGCCTGAGGGACACGAGGAGGAAGCAGGGCCGCCAGACCCAGGAGAGCTGAAGCCCTAGCCACGGAACCACCAGGCAGACACTGCAGTCCTGCGGGAACACCATCACTTCGAGAAAACACTACCCAGGGTGGGGAAGGAGCTGGAAAAGCATGTCTTGACCTCTCTCTGCTCCTGTCCTCCAGATTCTCGCTGGGCCTTTCATTGGCTGAACCCACCTGGAAGGCAGGAGGCAAGAGAGCCCAGGTGACGTGATCCACAGTGGTCAGCAAAGCAAAGTGGGGAGAAGAATGGATCTGGTGGTAGGAGGAAGGGGAGGAATAAAGAATAGCCAACACAAAGCAAATAATTTTATAATTATAATAGGTGCTCATCCTATTTTTGGGCACTTCGGTACTTAGAAACTTAACACCCTTTTTATGGGCTAAACAGGGAAAGAACAGGATTGATAATGTCTTCGTATGTCCACCCTTCTTACACTATTATGTTCTTTCTAGTGCCTTTTTCCTGTTGAAGAGTTCAGTGCTGATGTCTGAATTAAATTCTGTATACATGTTCACTTTGTTCTTTAAACTTTTTTGTTTTGAATAAGTTTGGGGATTTATAACCATTTTTCATTCAGTTCCAATAATTGTTCACACACTTTGTCTTCTCGATTCTGTTCTTAAATCACATACAGTGATCTGGGGGAAACTTTTTACTTAAAACTGAACCTGATATTAGCTACTTCTGAGGAGAAAAGAGATAGGTAGCATGGTCACATCAGTAGAAAAGTAAATCCCAAAACCATAACAGAACTGGAGGAGGGAGGAGCAAAGGACACACTGAGCTGTTAAATCCTCTGTGAGTTGTTCTTGCTGATAAAAATCCGAAGCCCTTTCTTTTTTTAAGCACATTAATGAGGTCTAGGTTTCCAAAGGAAGACCTAGGGCCACAGAGAATGGGTGCAAAATTGCCCAGCCTAAGAACATAAAAGAAACTGAGTTTCAAGAGGTTGTCAGGAATGAGAAACCAGGAGGAAAGAGAGGCAGGAAACCTGAGTGAAAGGTGGGAGGAGGGGTAGTGATCCACACAGAGCCTGAGGAGAGGAGTAGCACCTGTGGTGGGAGGGACAAGACGGCTTTGAAGAACGGTGGCAGGGGGGAGTGATGGCTGATGTTAAGTGGTTCCGTATTTCATAATGCAATGCTTCCTCCATGGACTCAAACTTCAGTAAAGTCTGTTATACATATAAATTTCTTATATGGATGGAGAAAAAAAACAACAAAAAAAGCTGAGTGCCACTTGTGACTTAGCATGAAGCAGGGGAAGACAGCAGTGTCAGGGGAGAGACCCAAGCACAACTGAGAATCCAGAGGCAGCAGACACTAGGGGGTATGAGGGACCAAGAGAATACGAGTCCTCGGGAATTCACCGGACTCTTGAGGAAGCCACTGGGGCTGAACTCAGAAAGTCAGATGGGGGCTCAAGCCAATGTTACTGAAATCTCAGCAAGACGGAGTGATCATACTGCACATCTGAGTTAAACACTAAAATCCAGGAAGCCATGGCTATGCATCTGCTATTGGTCAGTGAGACCTGAGTGATTCAACTTGCTACTTTTATGGAATTGAAGTTAAATCTAAATTCATGGATTGAGTTTTATGCTGCCTTCAATATTGATATTCTACATTTTATAAGCACATCACTTACAATTTATATTTGCCATAAATTAGTCTCAAAATATATAAATGGAAATAGTCATGAGTAAAAAGAAAACCTGACAGATATTTCACTTTTTACTAGGCCATAAACTGCTACAATATTTGGACTAAGACAGCTACTGTTTTGCTATACACAGCACACTGTTCATTCCCTTACTCTGTCTTTCAAGCGGTCATGTGCCAGACTGTGGCTTAGTTTTAGAGTCTTAGTAACTTACTTGAGATTTTCGAAATGCTGTAAATAAACCCATCCAACCTCAGTCTCAGCCTGTTAAGTATTTTGGTATTTGCAATTGCATATAAAATTATTTTTAGAGCAATAAGATACAATAGGAATAGTTCTGCAGAGGAAGTTTGGAGACCTTAGCAAAGGTCTGACTCTGCTTTTAAGACCTGGATGACCACGGGTAAGTTTCTTCTCCTTCTGGCTCTCAACTTCCCCACCTTAAAATAAATGAAATAAGTATTTTGGTTGTTTAAGACCCTGTGAGCAAAAGATAGCTGATCTTCTAAATAAGTCCATGAATTACTCCAATTATCTCTCCCTTCTACTTCTTCCATGCACTTGTTCTGTCAATTTACAAGCAATGGTGCAAGAACTCAATGGTCAGCCAATTTTGTTTTTGTAGCAGTTATTATGAAATCACTGGCCTGATTTTTCTACTTTTATTTAAACTTTGTCCATTCATCATATCTAGAGTAAATATGAACCGGGAAAATACTAGTTTCTAGGTATCCAAAATAAAAATAAAATATAATCTCTATCCTTGAGAACCTTCCAACCTAGTGAGAAGATGGATCCATGAACAATTAAAGTTTTACAAGTTATATATAAAGCCCAAGGAAAGACAAGTGTAGTGGTTAAATTTCCCAGTGGAGTGAGAGCATTAAAAAAGGCTCCACAAAAGGACTATGTAAGTGAGCCCACTAGCTGGGTAGAGGAGGAGCGCACACGTGCAAAGGTACTGGGGTGAGCAGACAGGTTGTATGCTTAGAGACTAGTAAGTAGCCCAGTGTTAATAGACCTTAAGGTGTGTAGAAGGGAAAAAAAGTGAAATAAAGTTGCAATGGTAGATAGAAGAATGGTCCTTCACATCACTGTGGCAGAAGCTATTAGTGGTTTATAAATATCCATGTTCCATTCCTTTAATAAAGGAGTTCCTGTGTTTTAGCTGACCATGTGGCCACTTAGCTAAACATTATAGTTCCCATTGGTTTTTCTGGCAGCTTGATGTGGCCTTGTGACTAAGGTCTAGCCAATAAGATCATAATTGATAAGTGCCATTTCCAGAATATGCCCCTAAAAATCCTAGTATGAGTTCCTCTGGCCCTGCCCCCATCCCACGGGCTAGAAGATGGAAACAGCAGGAGCAGCCACTTAAAACCTAAAGATGGTAGAGTTGCCCTATGAGCCCTGAACCACTCACCTCTGCATGTTACATGAGAGGCAAAACATCTGTCCTATTTAAGCCATTGTATTTTCAAAACATCTGTCCTATTTAAGCCATTGTATTTTAAGTCTCTTTGTTACAGTACTGATAAATAATATAACTACATTCTGAAATTTAGAATTTATCCAATAAATGATGGAAAAATCATAGAAAGCAGGGAGGGGAAAGATCAGGCATGTGTTACGGACAGGAAGAACTAAAGGGAAGAGATTGGAAACAGAGACAGGGAAAAAACGTACACAGTGAGAGGCTGCCCTATGCCACATACCATACAGGACACTTTCCTAAGCATTGTCCCATTTAACCCTCACAAAAACTTGTAGAGATGGTACTATTATTTTCGTTTTATAGATAAGGAATCCCAGGCTTTGACAGGTTATGCATGCTCAGGATCCCACTGCTGGTAAGCAGCAAAGTTGGAAATCAAATCTATGTTTGTCTGTGTCCAAAACTGGTATTCTCCCCTCGGCACCAGCCTTTCCCCTGGGTGAGAGATGACGTGGGATTGTGAAGTTGTCCAGACTGGGATGATGGAGTGCAGTGGTAACCAGAAAGCAGCAAACGATAGGAAATATGTTTCAGAGGTGGACTGTTAGGAGCTGATGACTGACATAGAGCCTCAAAAAACAAGAGGAATTACCTGTTCACTTATTCATTATCCAGGCATGAATCCAAGGTTTTGTGGAGGGTGATTTGCTGTCATTGGCCTGTTTTTGGTTTTGTTTTTTTTTTTCTAAGTTGGATACAGTATTATTTTTTTTCTTCTTCCTTTCAAAGCTCATGCAGCTTGTTTTCACACTCTGAATGCCAAATGTGTTTCAAGGACCCTTGCAGTAGATGTCTCAAAAGGCTTGTCGCCTCGCTCTGTTTTCATTAGAGTGTCCGTGGTTCCTTTTCCATTTGAAGCTTGAAACCAAATCTGTTGACAACCTTCTTGTAAAGCTGAAAGACTAATCATATTACCCTCTGCCATCATTAGCATGGCAGTTTATCTTTCCCTCGGACCAGTGATCTGGTATGCAATGGCATCTAAAAGCTCTATTGCTATTCATAGCTTGCACAGAAGGTGGTTTAATTTTGCTGTAATATTGACATATAAAATTCTGGTCATTTTTCAGCAAAGAGCATAAGGAAACACCCAGAGGAAGTTTTGAAATCAACCTTTCATGGCAGGTGTATTTGTATTTTGAAAGTCAACCCCCATACATGAAGACATCTTATTTTTATCTGGCACTTCACAGGGTTCAAAAAAATTCCATGTTTATTACACTTTACCTTCTTTTTAAATTAAATTTATTTTTTATTTGTATAAATTTATGGGGCACAAGTTCAATTTTCTTGCATGCATAGATGGCATAGTGGTCAAGTCAAGGCTTTTAGGGTATCCATTACCCACCCAAATAACAACAATTTATCTTCTTAAAAACTCTAAGAAGTAGGCAAGGCAAGAATTACTATCTCCATTTACAGAAGAAAAAGAAGTAGGCTCAAATGTTTAGGTGACTTATCCAAGATCTCTTAGCTAGTGTAGTCTCAGAACTGAGACAAGGTCACTTCTCTCCTTGGTATAATATTTCCTTGCATAATAATCCACTGTAAGTATGGAACAATATGTGGTAATATCAGAAAGCAAAAGGATAAAATCTTAAATATCATGATGGTCTCTGCCTTCATCCTCTTTCAAATATCCCACATTATTTTGCCAACAAATGTCATTAAACACAAAGAAAAGAAAATAACTGTATTATC
This sequence comes from Indri indri, assembly GCA_004363605.1. Taxonomy (NCBI): domain Eukaryota; kingdom Metazoa; phylum Chordata; class Mammalia; order Primates; family Indriidae; genus Indri; species Indri indri. The sequence goes on along the minus strand of RJWJ010011504.1, from coordinate 25,741 downwards.
AGAAAAACACTCTTATGGAAACTAATAGCAATTTTCAGATAATAAGAAGGTTGTAGAGTGTTTCTGGGGCTGGAATTTCTCCTCCCAGAAGCCAGTTTATAGGAAAGAGACTTCAGTGAGTGGCCATGGGTTGTGTGGTATAAAGCCTACAGGGGAAGGGGAGAAATGTAATTCAGAAGCAAAATACTTCCTGCCACTTCAACCTCTGGGCAGACCATTTCAGGAACTTCTAGAAAAATAACTGAACTCCTTCAGCACAGTCAAATCCTGGGAGCCAGGCTTACAGTCCCAGTTCTTATACATGACAAATAAGAGATAGTCGGGAAGTTCTAGGGCACACTCACAGTGCACAGTTCTGACACAGCAAAGACCCTGCAGGGCCCAGATGATGTCTTAATCATCTTTGGATTTCTGATGTGCAGGACACCAGGTGCTCATTAAACGTTTGTGGGATCATAAGCAACCCAGGTGAAAAACATAAGCTCTGCCTGTATTTTGCCAAAGTAGCATAGGTGAACCCACTCTAATTTTTTGTGAATGAATATTTTGACCCCAACAGTGAACTGAAAAGGGTACCTATCGATAAACCAGGAGAGCCTCTGCTTCTGCCTCCATCTGTATTGCTGGGTTTCCCTGCCATTCTCTCCACTCTTCTCCTCTATGCCTTTCTCCTCAGCTCTTTGTGTATTTCTCAATCTCTCATAAAATTCCTTACAATTTTCTCATAAACACAAATTATAAATTATTTATAAAATTCATTATGAATTATTCTGGGTAGGAATGACAAATATTACTGTTAAAATCAAAAGTTTACAGGCACTAAAACTGTACCAAATAAAATTTATAAACTAGAAATTAGTGAAAATATAACATATTCCTGAGAAAATATAGTTGGGAAAAAACTGACTCGAGAAAATTGCACTTTGTAGAAATAATGGCTGTAAAAGAAAAACTCATTATAACCAAAGCTATAATCATTTTTAAAAATAACTTATCAATGACAAAAATGAATACTGACATAAAAAGAATTGATCCTGGTAAAAATAATTTTAGTAAAATAAAAATGAAAATGGAAAAAATATTAAAAACTATTAAATGTACTCTATAGAAAATTAATCAGGGAATTAAATTGGCCTGAAGGTTTTCACTTCAGAAAATACTTTCTTGAACCAAATGATTCAATGTTGGTATAATTATGACTGAAATGTTTGTATTAAAAATGTCCTTGGAGTCAAAATACAGAGGTCAAAACAGTAGACACTAAAAAATCCTCTACCAATGACATCAGATATCTGAACGCCTACAAATTATTTCCTTAGCCAGGAAAATCTCTTCCCCACATTTCATCTCATTCAGATGAAGATGTTGAAATAGATTATTTTCCCCTTGTTTATTTAATTATATGATTAGCCAGATATGGTTTCCCTTGTTTCTATAATTATATGATGAGGTAGATAAGTAATAAATGCTTTAACTTTTTTTAAACTAAATTCAATGTCAGTATAAATGGAAAGAGATCATGAAAGTAAGTCAGAAGTAAACCCAGGCAAAGAATCTTTTTTGGTCACATAATATGAAGACATAGACATTGAATCATACAAATGACATAGTTAAAGCAATGAAAACACTTTGTAACTTTGATAAATAACAAAAAATTGATTCACTTTATGAAGTGAGATAAAAATATCCATTTTTCATTTTTGAAATTTTGCAAGGTAAAGTATATAAATTGTGGAGTCTGAGGTAAAGTCCTCAAAATCTGATTTTTCTATTTCGTATACTGCTGGCCAGAGAAAATATTTAAATTACACTTAATATTGAACTAGACACTTCATTCAGAGAAACTGTAAGATAATACAGCACATTAAGGCAATTTATAAACAAATAATCAGTATAAAATTGGGTTAAGCAAATAATCAATAGGTTTATGAATGTATTTTGTGTCAATTTTTTTCCTCTAATTTTGGCATGCATATCTGATTTCACTTAAAACATTAAACACTATTAAAGATATTTACGATTGAAAGCATTTTCATTAATTCTCATTTTCTGTTAAGGTAACTACATGACCCACAGGTCGAACTTAAGATGTATCTTGATAACCCTTAGCAGAGCATGCAGGGCACTCATTCAAAAGTTGTCACCCAACAAACGTCTGGCTAGAGAAGCCAACAAGAGCCACTGCTAAAGAATTGTGATCTTGGTTCAGACAACTACTAGGCAGTCCTCTCATTCCCAGGCTGGAAGAATTGTAGGTCACCAAAAACAAGTTAATAAGTAAATATTGCCACTTTTGCTCATTTTTCTGTGTGTATATTTGATTATATAAAACAAAACATTCCAGCAAAAACTTGGATTTCATGGAGAATCATTTATAAAAGAAAAAAGGCTCAGAAACAACTGGGGCTGCTTTCCTTTATAGATTTTAATTATTGTGGCCTTCAAACAATGATAAAACGAACAATAATAACACCAGTTAACACTTACTGAGGCACTGTTCTGAGCTTATAGGTATTTAATCTTTACTAAAACCATGTGAGAAGGATGCCATTATTACCTCCATTTCACAGAACAGAAATTTGGGGCTCAGAGAGGTCCTATAACTTGCCTAAGGTCACACAGTTAGAAAATGTCAAATCCGGGATTTGAATACAAGTCGTGTGGCTCCAAAGCCTATGTAGTTCAGTTTTCTCAGAATAGTGTTAAGTTTTAGGAGGAGGAGGATTGCATACAGAAATTTAGATTTCTTTTCTACAGCAATTGATTGAGAACTCCAGGCATAAATTTTCTACTTAATGTGAAAGGTAACTCTCTTGAAACTGTAAATCTGAAGGCCATGATTTCTTTAGCCAAATTACAATATGTCCTTTCCAACATGGGATTTCATTTTCTCATCTTAAAAGTTTTCCTTTCCCATTTGGCTACAATTCTAGGTTAATGTCCTTATCATGTTTTCTTCATCCCATTTTTGGGTCACAGCTGCCTTTTCTCTTTAAATCTAACCACAGTGGTGGCGTTTCCATTTGTATGCTGTGAGCATCAGGTGAGAGGCATGGTGAATAATACCAACTTACTCAACCATGCTTGCTTCATCCGCAACTCCTCCCAGCTCAGCCCTTCATAGTTCTGACAAGTCTTTGAAAGTGACAAGATTCAGGAAGGCAATTGTGTAGTTTTAGCCACTGTGGTTAAATAAAAAGGTGAGAGGGAAGTCTAAAATTAAAATAACTTCAATTTCTGTTAAGTTTTACTGGGAAACTATGCATTTAACCCTAATAATAAAATGGAACATTTTATGCATTTATTCATTTATTTAACAAATATTTAAGAAGTGCCTGCTACCAGCATTATGCTAGGTGCAGGGGACACAGTGAAATAAGGTATGGCAGACTCTGACCCCAAGGAAGTCACAGGACATCCAGGAGATTCAGACAGGAAGAGAAACACGAGAATTAAAAATGCACTGGTGCCATGATAGTAAGTGCAGTGAGGGTGTGAAAGAGAAAGCATTATTTCTTCTTGTTGGTGTTCAGGAGAAGTTTCTTCAAAGGTATGGTGCTTCGGCTAAGTCTCAAAAGAAAAGTTTCCAAGGCAGTCCAGGAAGAGGGTAGAGGTCGGGGCATTCCAGGCAGAAGGCAGAGAGGAAAAGATCTGCTGACTTAAAACCACAGGGCCTGTTCAGGGTTCTGCAAGGCCTTCAGACAGCGTTGGGTGTTGTGGGGAGGAGAAGGATGAGGTTCTGTCAGGTTTCACTCTGAAATGTCAGTTCTGGAAGCATTCATGGCCAAAGAAAGACCAGATGCACCAAAGTAAGGCAAGCATGAAAATGAGGTTTATTGAGGGGAGAAAGATAGGATTTTAGGGCAAGAGCAAGATATAGGTTTACAGAGCATGATGTATATGCCACAGATGGCAATTGGACCCACTGTCGCAGCAAAGGAAGAGCAAAAGGAAGGGGCCAAGAAGGGCCTGGTTATGATCTCTGTCTTGTTTTATAATGTCCACATTGTGACCTCCCCAGTGGCTCAGACATCACCATGGAACCGCTTTGATTGGACAGCTGGGAGTTGCATGACCTGAGTCTTACTATTGCATGTGGGGTGCTCTAGGTCACTTCAGGACTCTATGGTACCTATGCTTCTTGGTCTGTGAGCTAGAGGGTCCTCTGCATTCTTTTGCAGCTGGCCCACTAAGTTACGATGGGCTGATTCATAGGGTGTTCCCTCCTCCCTCAGGTTTGCCAGTCACTAGGGAGAGGATTAGGGTGGAGCAGGACCAAGATGGGGGCCTGGGGCCCACCCTTGTCCTTCTTCTAGGTGGGGCAATTGCACCAAGGCAACAGCACCCACTTTTATCCCTAGGAGACCCGGCATCTCTTGCTATCTACCTAAGAGTTGTAGGGGTAATGAAGCCCACAGCACAGTAGGCACTGGAGGCCACATTTACAAGTTTGTACTTTCTGAGGGTGGTGGAAAGCCATTTAGGATTTTAAGCAAGAGAGTGCTAATATGTGATTTGTGTTTTGAATGATCACTCTGGCTGCAGCTTGAATAGGAGGGGAAGGAGACAGAGCAAGGAGGCTGATTGGGAGGGTGTTTCCTTAGAGTGAAAGATGTTGAGGATAAACTAAGGCAATTGAGAGAACCACAGTTGGCCTACCTGGTACCTTTATGGGATTCGGAAAAAGGCACCCCCTCTGGGCTGCGAAGCACCATGGGCTTGGATGCAGAAGACCCTCACCACCCTCAGCCAGGCACCTCTGCACTGCACAAACATGCAGTAGCCGTGGCAGGTGGTGTGGGAGTGAAGAGGAAGGAGGCGAACACGATAGAATTGAATGTGATGTGAGAGATGCGGGAAAGATGAAACCAGGATGACTCCCAGATTTCTGACATGGGTGAATATGTAAGTGATGGTACCATTTACAAAGAGACAAAATTTAATAATGAAAATTGCTTTGAAAGAACAGGGAACCATGTCAAAATGAATGTTTTTAATGCGCACATGCTGGAGAATCAAAACGTAATTTTCTTTCCAGAAGGGCCTCTTTATGACCAGCAGTGTTCAATTCTACTAGGATATGGCTTTTTCTGTGCCCTGTACAGCTGCTCCTCAGCTCCAGGGAGTCTCTCTGAGGCATGTGTCCCATCCCCCACTCCGCCAAACCTGGAGTTGCTTCTCTTTTCCCAGTCTCGGTAGTGGGAATGTGGAAATGCAGCAGACGAGTCCTCTCAGAGAGCAACTGCACATCCCTCCCTTCCTGAGAGCTGACTGGGAATGTTATGGGCAGAGTCTGGGCCTCCCGATCCCTGGGACAAGGTAGCATTCTGAGACTTTCTCTTGTGTCCAACTGAGACAGAGCAGGGGGCCCATTCATCTTCTAGCAGAGCATGATAACCACACCAGAAATTACCAAGGAAATGATCAGTAACGTAAGGGCTGGGGTCAAGGATAATTCCTTTCAGGACCTCCAGGACTGGGCCATATGGAGAGGGTGATGGCTCAGGAATTATTTCTTATTGGTCAATATAGGACCCTAGTGAAAGTAACAGTATCTTCCTTTAGAAGGTATATCAGTCAGGATAGGCGGCCACAAGGTGGTAACAAATAACCCCCAAACCTTAGGAGGTTAGAGCACCAGGGTCTTGTCTCTCACTCACGGCATGTGTCCCTGGCAAGTTGGTCAGACTCTGCCTTGCATCATCATTGTCCTCACCCTGGACTCGGGCTGATGGAGCAGCCACCGTCTAGGGCTGCACTGTCCAATGTGGTGGTCCCTGGCCACATTTTAATTAAAACCAGATTGCAAGTACTCAGTGCTACATGTGGCCAGTGGCTACTCTATTGGAAAGCATGGATAGAGAACAGTACCATCATTACAGAAAGTTCTACTGGACATGCTGAGTTAGAGCACTGGGCCTTTGAGGTTCTTGCACCAACAATTAAATGTCCAACCGCTAGGGTCCAAAAAGCACAGTTCTTCCTTGTGCCCAGAAAACAGAAAGCCAGAAATAGTTGGTGAGCAGCATTAACAACTACCTGTTTGGACACAGAGAACAAGTCCCCAAAGTATGGTGCCTTGGCATGTTGAGTGTTTTGAATTAAAGGAAATTGAAGGCCTCAGAAATAAGCCTCAGAACCAAAGCCTCTTTGACCTTTTCCTCCCCCAGCCTCTGACCCATGTATCTCTGACCCCCTTTCTTTCCTGAAACAGTGAGGAGGGGCTTTTTCTGAAGTTCCCTTATCTGATTAAGGAAAGTTTTTCCAGAAGAAACGCAATTTTCTTAAAACTCTCTCTCTAGCAATCTATTAAATAACCAGGAAAGATTAACCGCAGGAGGAGAGACTAAAAGTCTTCAGCATGCCTCACAGACTTTTCATCCATTCTTCTGAGGGAAGTGCCAAGAGATTACCTGAGAGACTTTACCTGCGTAATAAGACAACCTCTGTTCACAGTGAAATTCCGCCCCTCACCTTCCCACCATCTTCCCAGGCTCAGAGGAACGTTGTTCCAGGCCATTGTTCTTGGGGCACATTCATTTCCCCTGACAACCATTTAGTACCCCACACAATTGCTTGCATTTCCCCGGCTCCCTCTTCCCTGTGAAGAGGCTATATAATCTGGCCTTTCTTTGAGTCTCATATTTTATATGGCTCCTGTGCTTATGAACATTTAAAAATTTTTCTGTGCCTTTTTCTCCTATTAATCTGTCTGTTGTTAGTTCATACCAATGAAACTTCAGTGAGCAGAGGGGAAGGTTGACCTTTGCCTCTAAATACCTACCTACAATTTCAAAAGAGCTCACCATTCCCCCTTACCTTTCTTGCAACCTAGAATATGAACAAGAAAAAATAACTCATAATTTGGACATGTAAAAAATAGAACAATATAAAAATAATTTATTGTTTTGCTCCAGGATGTCACAAGTAAGTTGTGAGATCAGAATTAAATTAAAGGAATAACAATTTTATCTATGATATTTCACTGAGCTCAGCCTCTGCATTATGTGTCTTATCTTCAAATGACCCCATGTAGGTATAAATGTGAGGAAACTGAGGCTCAGAGAGGTTAAGTAACTTGACTAACAGAGATCTACTTAATCTCAAAGCATTGGTGATGCTCTATGTGGAGACGGAATACACTATTTCCCAGGTCTTTTAATTTTTACCCTTCAGTTCCATAATGTCACTCAAATTCTAACTTCTAATTCTATATGAAGGCCTTTGAAAAGCTAGGTAGATATTTTTGGCTTCCTTATAAAACTATTCAATTAAAAGTATTTGTGAGGCCTGGCATGGTGGCTCATGCCTATAATCGTAGCACTCTGGGAGGCCGAGGCAGGTGGATCGTTTGCACTCAGGAGTTCAAGACCAGCCTGAGCAAGAGCGAGACCCCGTCTCTACTAAAAAAAAAAAAAAAATAGAAAGAAATGATCTGGACAACTAAAAATATATAGAAAAAAGTAGCCAGGCATGGTGGCACATGCCTGTAGTCCCAGCTACTCAGGAGGCTGAGGCAAGAGGATCGCTTGAGCCCAGGAGTCTGAGGTTGCTGTGAGCTAGGCTGATGCCACGGCACTCACTCTAGCCCGGGCAATGGAGTGAGACGCTGTCTCAAAAGAAAAAAAAAAGAAAAAAGCATTTGTGGGCATGAACTGCCAGGAACATACAGGTAAGAAATGATGGTCTATTTTATACTTCGAACTGCTTAGAAAAAGTATACGCGTACACACGTATGTTTACGAAGTTGATCTGTGAGATTAAGCTCTTTGGAAACTCTGAAAATCTAAGAAGTAAATTTGTACAAAGTGTTCAGCTATGATGGGAAGACTACTAAGTATGCTGCATTCTTCTTGTTCTACTTCTGTTTTCTTAAAGTACTCTTTGTGCCAACTATCTTCTTAGACACAGAAAGGTCAGTCTACAGTCCCTGCATGTTTGTTTAGCACTGGAGCGGAAACTTTGTTATTCATATAGAGCTGAGGAAGCTGCGACCCTGACAGCAAGTCTTCCAGCCCTCCAAGTGCCGGCCACAAGCCCTCTGACCCAAGACACTTGATTCATGCGTCCTGTTTCAGCTGGGAACACAGGAGCTGCTGCCGGTGGCCTGTTAACGGCTTCCCCGAAGCCAAACGGCCCAGGCCATCCATGCTTCTGATTGGCCAAGTAATTCGCATCATCTTGCCTCAGGGCTCCTTCTCTCTCCCTTCACAGCATTCCATAGTGGGGCAACCAGGGCCATTTCAGCAGTTTTAAAGGTGACTTCCAATAAAATATGTATGTAGCTTTACTTCAGGGCTGGTAGCCTGGGCTGTGAATTTATACCAGGTCAACCATGGAAAGCCCTTCAATTAAAAAAGGAAAAAGAAAATACAAAAAGTAAGTTTCCATCGGCATTTATCTTTGGATTAAAAAAATCTGAATATGTCTCTTCCCTCTTCTTTTTTTAATGGAAAAGAGAAACAACCATGAAGAGTGACTGACTGAAGCATTTCAATAGCCTTGTTCATAAACCTCTTGTAACACCTGGAAATAAAGAAAACTCCTCAGTGTCACCAGCCATTGCTTCACACCGACCCTCTGTGCTCCTGGCTGCAGACATGCATGCCTGACAGCCTTCACCTCTGGGGTGCAATTGAAGCATCGCCATTGGTTCCTGCCCCCCCTTGCTAATGAAAACTGAGGGATTAGCAGAGACTGAAACAGAAACCCCACTGAGCCACTAGTATCAGTGTCTGGTGTCCTTTTTCCTCCCGCCAACCAGACTCCCTCCAAACCTCAGTCAGCACCCATCTCTTTCGAGGAAAACTGTCTTTTATCCTGGTAAATGGATAACATTTGGCCTCTGCCAAACAAAGGCTACAGATTGTTTCATACTTTTTATTTGCCAAGAATTTGTTGGAGTCCATAAAACAAATTTCTATAGCTGGAGAAACTGTACCCTTTCTGTTTGTTTGTTGTTGTTTTTAATCTAGGCTGTGGTCCAAAAGTTTGCAGCATGAGTGAACTGTTACGCTTTGATTTCTAGTTTTATTTGGCCTGGGAAAAGCAAAAACAAATGGCAGTGCTTTGTGTAACATTATATATTAGAGGTTTCTAGAGTTTGGTATTCGCCTTATCATCTTCAAAATAAACTCTGAAAAAGGGGGAATACTAAAACATTAAGTCTATGGGGTATAAAGCAGTTCTTTGCCAAGTAGTAAAAGCATTAATAATAAAAAATCAAATTTATCTTCATAACAACACTGTATCTAAGTACATGGAAAATATGTTTATCCCATTCTATGGAAGAGCATACTGACTCAGTCCAAAACCCACCCTATTCTAAGGCCACTCACTGTGGGATCACAAAATCAGCTGAAAGTGGACCAGTATACCTGCCACTGTTCCAGAGTTCTTGCCCTTTGTGCTTGCTCCTGCTTTACAGTATATTGGACATTAATTTAATTTTGAAGCATAATACTTCATGTGAAAGCCACTATAGAAAAAGTTTGTGACAATGCTCTGTTAATTTTACCTTAAAATTTATCCCTGATGCCACTGAATGTTGCATATTTATTAGAGCTTTTGTTTTAGTCAAAATGGAAAATGGGTAACAGAGAGGATGAGAAAAATGAGAATGCTAGGCCAGGCTTACTTCTGTGGAATAGCATTTTCCTTTGAAGATTTAATTCATCTGGAAACTATGACATGCAGAAAGCCCAGTCTCAACTACAGAAAGAAATAGACAATGGCATTCATCCGAGTTTTGTGGAAGCTGGAAAGAGGTACAGTAAAAGTGACATAGCAGCCAAGTCCCTTCTCTCCCTTCATGCCCAGCCTCTTCAAGGGAACTGACCCTGCAATTCTTGGGAAATAATACACTTTGCAGGACACTGTGAGAAGGGGCTATTGGAGGCAGAGCAGATGCTGTGGACTGTGTCCTGCTCAGCTCTGTCCTCACACCTGGCACCGTGTCCGTCACATTCTGTGTGATCGTGGGTGTGTGGTGCCTGAATGTGCCTTGCTGGGTACAGAAATCAGCTGGCCATGTCAGGAAAGCAAAAGAACCAGGAAGGAGCATGAGTAAAGCCTGTTCCTTTCCTTGAATGTAGCCTCAGGCTTTGTCATTTTAAAAACAAACCTTTTAATTATTCTTATCATAGCATCCCTTAAACTACTTAACCATGGAATTAGCCTAGCAGTTGGATTATAGCTCTAAATTTGTATTTTCTGCTATTTGCACAAATATGTCAAACATATAAAATATATCACATTTTAGCAAGCTCTTTCAAGTAAGTGAATGCTCAACACATTTCTGACATTCCAACTGAGTCATCCATTACTCGCTATGGTCAGAAGAAAGGCAGAGGCGCACTATGTGATGACGCGCACTGGTTACTGCGGTATCATCAGGTCCCTGGCAAGTGTGCCCACATCGTTACCTGAAAATCTGCAGGTTCATGGGGTGGAGAAAGTTGGGAAGATTGGGAAGGTGATGAGAAGACAGGAATCTGAGAGAGTTATACATGCTCCAAAGAAGCATCAACTGTGTCCATACCAAGAGCACTATAAATAGTGTAATGCTGCAGTCCCCATTCCCAGGGCCTGGCATCAGTCTGTGACCTGCTAGGAACCCGGCCGCACAGCACGAGGTGAGCAGCAGGCAAGCAAGCAAAGCTTCATCTGTATTTAAAGCCACTCCCCATCGTTCACCACCCCCCTGCCACCAACCCCCCATCCGTGGAAAAATTGTCTTCTATGAAACCAGCCCCTGGTGCCAAAAAGGTTGGGGACCACTGCTGTAATGGGAGGGAATTTGACAATATCAAGCTAACATTCAAGACTGCTTCCTTTTCTGAGTACTTAGCTGAAAGGACTCAGGGACTCTGAGAAGCAGAGAAGTTATTTACGGCGGCGCTGAGAGCTCTTAATTTTTGCAATTCCACATTCTAATATAACTCAAATATCTCCAGCTTTTCTCTCATGGTATTCATTGGCATATGTGGCGGTACCTAGAGTAAAGCCAAGTTGGAATGAAGCCATTGCATTCCCCAATAAGGCTGATAATCCCTTCATTTTCTAATAAGGTAAAGACTGTATTTGCTTCTTTTTGAACAGCCAGCTGAAGGAGAAGGGGTGCGTGTGTGTATTTTAATAAGGACATCTGTCTCCCAGCTGCAAGGACCCCAACACAGCCTCTGACCCTTCCCTTCAACACAGCAGTGTCCCATTTTATCACAGAAGTGATAGAATAAACAGTTCCAGAGATTCCAAAGAGAATCCAAAACTAGCTCAGTTTTCAGTTAGCTTTCCCGGACCCCCACTTCGCCTCAGGCTTGGGCCCAGCAAGCTGATGTCATGCTTCCTACGTGGGCAGGGCACCACCAGAACACAGGGGCAGGAGCACAGCTGACCAGAAACTAATGGGGCCACACGAGGTGCAAGTCCAAGACAACAATGTCAACACATCTGGGCGCCCGGAATAGTCCCACTCCAGATTAAATGGCTCTGCCAATTTTGAACTAACATAATTATATAAATAAGTAGTATCTGTAGGCATAAGAGAGATGCACAATCTGAAAGAAAATTCTATTTGTTTCCAATGAATTTTCCTGGAAGCTGGACATAGCTTTATTTCCCCAAGTAATATGCTAATAGTATAGCTAGCATTCTCTTTTTCCCAAGATCTTGAATGTCTTTGTAATTTCATTAATCCTCACGAGTGAATGCTCAAAACTATTGGCTCGTATATAAATGTTCCCACACTTTGACTCAATAATCCCAATTATAAGAATTTTTTGCAAGTAAGTAATTCACATGGAGAAAATATATGTGTATATAGAAATGTGTGTGTTGTTACAAATATATATGTTCAAAGATGTTTGCTGTAGTGTCAGCGGTAAGACTGACAACAGCCTGAATATTCTGTATTAGAAAAACATTGATTGAACCATATTAAATTCTCTCAGTTGAGTGATCTTTAGGCATTACAAATAACACATCTGAAGCCATAGTAGACTTGAAAATGTTCTTGATATAAAAGGGTTTTTTTTAAGTAAAATGTAAAATTATATTTATACTATGGAGACAATTGTGGAAAAAATAATAAATGCATATGGACAAGACCTGAAAGGAAATATGAAAAAAGTAGGGAGAAAAATATTTATAGAAGTGGGAAACTTGAGAAGCATGTAGCTCTTTTGCGTGTTTATTTAATGTTGTTATAATGCTGTTTGAGTGACTAAAAAGAAAAGCAAAAGCACTTTACATGGCAACTGCTTCCTCCGTTATCTTTAGTGGGGAATGTGAATATTCAGGTGCAGGCTGTAGGGCACTTGTGTAAAATTCGGAAGGTTTTGGTTTAAAGAATCCTGTAGAAAGACTACAGTATATCCCAGAAAACGCTGCTGGGGTTACACTTAAGCTCTGCCTTGATTTAAATAGAGTCCCTATTTTATGCCCCACCCCCACTAGGACAGGGCAACTTTGAAATGCTAGGTCCTTAATAAAAGGCTCCCTTTATCCCCATTACCTCCCCCACCTGAGTTTAAACCTCTTGGTTGTGGGGGCGGGGGCAGGATGCTCCTAAGAGGCAGAAATCTGATGATTCCAAGTTAATGAGTAACTAGCCAATCAAAGCAAAAATTGTTGCTGAGTATCTCATATGTCAAAGACATCCATGAAATACTATGCATAGTGCTACATGCTAAGAAACAATTACAATACTGGTTACTATTTATTGCCCCAGACATTGTGCTGAGTATTAGACCTGCATTATCACATTTAATCCTCACAGCAACCCTATAAAACAGCAGTCCCAACCTTTTTGACACCCAGGGACCAGTTTCATGGAAGAAAATTTTTCCATGGGTGGGGTGTGGGGGGCAATGTGGGGATGGTTTCAAGATGATTCAAGTGCATTATATTTATTGTGCAGTTTATTTCTATTATCATTACACTGTAATATATAATGAAATAATTATATAACTCACCATAATGCAGAATCAGCAGGAGCCCTGAGCGTGCTTTCCTGCAACTAATGCTGCCACTGATCTGACAGGAGGGAGAGCTCAGGTAGTGACAGGAATGACGGGGAGTGGCTGTAAATACAGATGAAGCTCTGCTTGCCTGCCCACTCACCCCCTCCTGCTGTGCAGCCGGGTTCCTAACAGGCCACAGGACGGTACCAGTCCGAGGTCTGGGGGCTGGGGACCGCAGCTCTAAAATGTGTTCCATTAATAGTTCCATTAGTAGCCCCATATCATGGATCAAGAGGGGGAGTTTTAAAGATAAATCAGCTGTTAAATGGAACCAAAGTAGCCTGTGACTCCAAAGCCATACTCTGATAGACCTGTACTCTTTGCCCTTCCAAGTACTCATCCAGATACTTTTAAACTTTTTATTACATTAAAGCCTATGAGGCTTTCCCTAGACTATCCAGTGATTCCCTTCAACTGGCAAAGGCATCTCATGAACCATGGACTCAGAACACTGCCAAATAGGGTATAGATCCTTCCAGCACAGACATGAACTATACCCAGGACAGACAACTCCCAGTGTTGGAGAAATGCAGGGTAATTAGAGAGCAACCATGCAGAGAACAAGAAGCTGGAAGGGGGCAGAATAATAGCTGGGTCTAGAGGCATGTGTTTTACCCAAATTTCACGGACCATGGACTCATCCACTTACAAAGTGATGCCTAAGGACCTGGAGTTTTGGGGTAGAAAGCAGATAGGCATCTATTTTCCTGTTAGTCAAAAAGGCAGCTACAAATAACAGCCCTATTTGCGCCAAGGAGGCAACCTTGAGATAAGCTAATAAGAAGAACCACCATCCAGAGGTTTAGGGTCCCAAGGAAGGGCTGAAAGAGTTTTCAGATAAAAAGGTTTTGAGTCATAGCACCTAAGAACATGTTTGGGATTTTTGGTTTGACAAAGCTCACTGAGTAGCCTGAGCCTAAACTCACAGCTTCCCTTGTGTGCTAAAACCCTCACACTGGGATGAAAGTTTGCTGTGCTCTTGAACTAACACTATATATTGGATTTTGGAATAAAAGGAGCCACTGTAGGAGAGGAAGAGGCAGTCAGAAAAAGCAAGAACATGAGAACAGGGGTCCTCTGAGGAGACACAATGAATGGGAAACTCGGGACAACTTAATAATCCCCCTGGATGCTGGACCTGTGCGTTAAGTCAATGGAACCAGCGGTTTGTGCAGGGCAGTGTGGTGAACAAAGCATGGGCCTTAGAGCTGGAGAGACCAGGCCCGCATCCTAAATCTCCCACTTCCTAGCTCTACAACCTTAAGAAAATTATTTCAAATCTCTGAACCTGCATTTCCTTATCTGTAATATGAGAGCATCCTTATTAACAAGGAGCTTCATTTGGACCAGTCAGAATAACATTATATTTCAAACACATAGTTCAAGAACCCATTGTAGCAGAATTCTTCAATTCTCTTTCTCAAAGAACATTAAAGGTGATTAAAATACTAAATCTTTTTTTTTCTCTCCTCTTTATTTCCCTCCCACCTAATGATGTGCTGAATATTTTAGCCAGTTTGTTTTACATTGGTAGCTCGTAATCAGCTGTAGTGGGAATATTTACACTGTGGAATTTGGCAAATGCTGCAAATTGGGTCTCTTTTTTATTTCCAGAGAGCTGATTTATCACCCACACACCACTGCTCCAACCCACAGCTACTCCAAAGCCTTTCTCCTCAACTCCCAACTTATGCCCACCCACCTACCCCCGGAATAAACCCACCCTTCACTCTCAAGCTTCACAGTTTCCCTCCCTTCCATAGCAGCCTCCTTTCAGGCTCGGCAAGTCAGTACATAGATCAAGTGTGCTTCTCTCTAGATGCAGGGAACAGAGGAGAACCAGCCTAGCAAATACAGGACTGTCTGGTGGAGTGGGAGAAAGATGCTGTTAAAACCACTCCCAGGTTAATAGTATAATAGTTTTGTTTTCCTCTCAGGAAGATTTGACATGAACAATTATCACTGTTACTCTATACTATCCATGTGGCCCCTTCTAAAACTAGGACTGAAGGGCTTTCCAGCTCATCTTTTTTACAAGAAGAAGAGTAAAAGAAGGAGGAGGAGGGGGAGGAGCTTACTTATTTTGGAAATGAGGGCTTGTTGAGTTCATCTTTACATTCACTTCAGGGGCCAAGACCACCTTTGGCCACTGTCTCAGATGGTACCTGCAGTCAGTTTTTCCTGCCTATGTTTCTTGAAACATCTAACTGGATTTCACCAACTCCTATGCTAGTGGCCCTGTGCCTATCAGTAGAGCACCAAGGCGGATGAATGATCCTTTACACAATGCAATAAAAATTCAAGAGGTTAAACTTTTCCATAAAACAAAGCTTAGCAAACAGTTTGCCTGAGGGTATAGACAGTAGTTTACTTTTTTACACTCAGGCCAAACTAACAAGACCATTCGGTTACAAGGAGTATCTTCATGCTAGGATTCCACAGTCTGCTGTGCAGTTGGTTCTCTCCTGAAGTGGTCCCTGAAAAAGCTGGTCTCCTAGATTGCATTTCTATCCTTCCTTTTGTGCATGCCTTGGGATTGCAAGCATCCCAGACAGGAGGTACTATACAGCCAGTCAGCTGCCAGTACGATTTTTGCAATTATTGGTAAAATTACAGACTATGGGCTTCTAAGAGCCACCACAGGAGCAAATCTTCTTCTAAGTTATTCTAAAATGTTTATTTAAGTCTTTTCTCTCAAAATGCATGGTTTGGCAAATATATTTATCCACAAGGATGGCCTTAGTCAAGGAAAGAGCAGGAAAGCAACATGTACTTGGCATTCACTGTCTGCCGGGCACTATTTTAGGCAAAATACTTCATTTAATCCTCACTCCTATGAGGAAAGTACTATTACAATTCCCATTTTGGACAAACTGGGGCTCAAAGATGTGAAATAATTGCCCATGAGCTAGGAACTGGTCAGTGGTTAAGCGAGGATTTGCACGTAGGTCCATCTGGCACAGAAACCCATATTCTTCCCACTAAATTGTGCTGTGCTGCCTATCTGAGAGCTCACCACCTAGTGAGATGACCTAGACAGGTAAAGCCTATCATGGAGAAAAACCTGGAGAACAACTAGATAAGCTGAATGAAATTGTTTTTTTTTTTTAAGTGCCCTCCCTTCTGAATGAAATTGTTTTAAAATCTGTTGGAGGGCTTCCGAGGCTGCCAGGATGTGGACACCATGATGCTGAAGAGGAGAGAAATTCACCAAGGCAATCACAATACTGTGTGCTTTGCTATACTCCTTAGAGTATTTACTGATTCTTAAATGGTTTCCGGGCAGAAGGCAGCTGCTAAAAGGTAGAAAACTCAAAGGTGTACCTATTTATTTAAACCTGGAATTTTGGAAAAGCCAACAGCACAGATGGATACATAGCTATTAACAAGCATATTCTGTGTATAAAACAAGGTCAATAAAACAATGTCAAAAATAACAAATCACAAAATAACCTTATATCATGGCTATAAAATCTGAAATGTTAAAGATATCAAAGCAGCACCTGATGAGTGTAAGTGTTTTACAGATGTTTTCATCTTTAAGAAGACATTGAAGTTTCTTTTTCTGGCTAAATCTTCTGTATTTGCTTATTTCAGATATTCACTTTTCCAAATTTTGGTTCATTTTATCCCATTTTCATACAAAATCTTTCATCTTATCTTTGAGCTTCTGAATTAACACTTTATTCCCACCAAGTCTTTCCCACAAAGCTTTCTATAATTTCATGTGGCTGGAGAAAATGGTTTAAGTTTACTAAGGCAGCCAGAACTTCAGGGGCCGAGATCCAAAAAAACAAGAATGACGCAGAGAAGTGAACCCATCATTCCATGACAGTTTCCATCTTAGGGTATTTGCTAACTCTTACGTTTTGCAGAGTAAAAGGCTAAGAAGCTCAACAGAAAGTAACTGAGAAGTTGAGTGGAGTTTTTAGCAGTCTCCTATGCTGAGACGAAGTTGGAATTCAAGACTCATCAAAAAGGAGGAGCCCTATTAAACCCTGTAAGCACACAGGGAACTACATTAGGGAACTACATTCACAACGTGTACGTGACCAGAAGAAGAAAAACTCATGAAGTTTGAAGTCAGCCTAAAGTGATGGGATTGTGGAGATTTGCTTCTGCCTGCCCGAGTATAGAGAGAATTTTTGGAAAAATAAGATAACATCATGCAGAGCTTCTACAATACTTCATACACAATGTCTAACATTGAAACAAAAATTGCCATGCATGTCAAGAACTAGGACCAAAAGAAGAAAAACAGACAATGGAAGCTGATTCACAGGCAATGCAGATACTGGGACTTTCAGACACACACTTTAAAATAACCATGACTATTAGGTTCAAAAAATACATAATGAGATGTAGAATCTCACCAGAGAACTGGAATCAATAAAAAATAAGTACATGAAAATTTTAGAAAGGAAAAATACAAGAATGGAAAGTAAAAGATACGTGAACTCAAAGGTGTACCTGTTTATTTAAACCTGGAATTTTGGAAAAGCCAACAGCACAGATGGACACGTAGCTATTAACAGGCATATTCTGTGCATAAAACAAGGTCAATAAAACAATGTCAAAAATAACAAATCACAAAAAAACCTTATATTATGGCTATAAAATCTGAAATGTTAGAGATATCAAAGCAGCACCTGATGAGTATAAGTGTTTTACAGATGTTTTCATCTTTAAGAAGACATTGAATTTTCTGTTTCTGGCTAAATCTTCTCTATTTGCTTATTTCAGAGATTTGCTTTTCCAAATTTTTTTTCATGCTATCCCACTTTGGTACAAATTCTTTTGTCTTATCTTTGAGCTTCTGAATTAATACTTTATTCCCACCAAGTCTTATTGTTCAGGGGTCCTAGCAGTTAGCTTAAAGAGTAAATCGTGCTCTATCTGAAGACTAGACAGCAGGAAAGAAAAATCGTGACCATCGGCAAGCATGGTACTTACAATGAGCAGCAGAGTGTGATTTTCAGAATGAAAGTGCCTTGTCACAGGGCACTTACCAGCATGGGACCTTGGGCAAGTCACAACCTCCTTGAGCCTCCATGTCTGTAGAATGGGGCAACTTCATTGCCTTTGCAAGGCTATTGTAGACATTAAACAAACTAGAGCATGTAAAAGCCCTTTGTAAACCACAAAACCACAAACCCTTTTTCAAAATGGTCAGTTATTTATTGGTGCTTTTGATCCCTAACCCCTGTATGTAAGAGAATAATTGGACCTCATTTATGTTTACAGAGAAATACTGTATTTTTTGGAACAAATTTCTACATTTTCTTCACTCAACGCTCAACACACATTTATCAAACATCTGCTATATTCCAGGATTCCTGATAGGCTCTAAGGACACAAGGACCTCGCAGCCCAGGAAGGAAGACAGACAAGCAAATACAGTACTGCAATACAAGATGACAAGTGGAGGAACCAAAAGGGAAGTCAGGAAAGGCTGGGGTTTGAAGGATAAGCAGGAGATCATGCACATGAAGGAAACTGGAAAGACAGTGGCAGACAGGAAGTGCACAAAGATTCAGAGGCATGAAAGAGCATTATACAGTTATGAAATTGTAAAGTCCCAATTTCCATTTTATTAAAATATGAGGACCACATTGGGAATGTCAAAAATGAAGCAGAGACATAATCTTGGTCACTGTCTTTCAAAGGCTCAGTCTGATTGAAGAGAAAAACATACATACAAGTAATCTCAATGGCTATGTGGAAAATTAAGAGACAAAATTTTATACTGTATGATCGCATGTATGAAATATTTTAAAAACTGTGTATAAAGGTGACTAGAAAGAAACAAAAAGAAAAACAACCCAATTTTAAAATGGGCAAAGAACTTGAATAGGTATTTCTCCAAAGAAAATATACATATGGGCAATAAGCACATGAAAAGTTACTCAACGTCATTAGTAATTAGAGAAATGCAAATAAAAACCACAGTGAGATACCATTCCATACCCACTGGAATGGTTATTATTTGATTTTTTTAAAAAAAAAATCCAGAAAATAGCAAGTGTTAGCATAGATGGAGAAATTGGAGCCCTCATGCATTGCTGGTGGGAATATAAAATGGTGCAGTTGCTGTGGAAACGAGTTTGGTGATTTCTCAAAAAGTTAAACATAGAATTACCATATGGGCCAATAATTCTATCCCGAGGTATATACTCAAAAAAAAAAATAAAACAGGAACTCAAACAGATACTTGAAGACCGATATTCATAGCAGTATGACTCACAAATGGCAAAGAGGTAGAAAAAACTCGAGTATCCATTGACAGATGAATAGATAAACAAAATGTGGTCCATTCCATTCCAATACAATGGAATATTATTTGACTATAAAAAGGAATTAAGTTCTGATACATGCTACACTGTGGATAAACTTTGAAAATATTATGCCAAGTGAAGTAAGCCAGACACAGAAGGACAAATATTTTATGAATCCACTTATATGAGCTGTTTAGAATAGGCAAATTTACCAAGACAGAAAGTAGAATAGAAGTTAGTAGGGGCTGGAGGGAGTGAGGGATGGGGAATTATTGCTTAATGGTTATAGAATTTGTTTGAGATAACGGAGAACTCTGAAAATAGTGGCGATGGTTATACAACATTGTAAATGTCCTAATGCTGCAGAATTTTACACTTAAATATGGTTAAAATGGTAAATTTTGTTATGCATATTTTAACACAATAAAATCTTTTTAAAAAAGAATAAACAGTAGAAAAAAAGTGATTAGAAAAACATCTCTAAATGTCAACAATGGTTTTATCTGAATGGTATGCTTCTATCTCTCTCTCCCAGCACACACTTATTTGTGTTCTCTTTTTTCCTTAATGCATATATATTTTATAATTTTTTTAAACTCCAAATTTTACTTTTCAAAAAAGGAAGGGAGCAAAACAAATATGGTAAAATAAAAATCTATGTTTTATGTATCTACAAAGTGCCTTGGGAATGCAGGGGATATCATCTAGATTTTACAAGCCCTGGCAACAACCTTGCAACCGGCTTGTTTGACGGGCTTGTAAAACTTGGCTGTGAGTCATCTTGCCCTAGAAAACCTCTCGTGGAAGACGTGCAGCCTGGGTCCTGACTATTCTGATCCTTCTGCAGAGCATTAGCTCTGTGCTTCAGACCCATGCAGGGCAAGACATCCATAGCCTTTAACTTCAAAGAAACACTTCTCCCTTGGAATGCAGCTGCCTGGCTGGCCTGAGGTGCTCTGCAGAGGTTAGAACAGTCAGACAGAAAGCTTCCACTGAAGAGAAGGTGCAATGCAAACACCAGCCAGTTTCTTCCTGGCACTCCCTCTCCCAGGGGTGGGAGTCAAGGGGCCTTCGGCTGCAGAGGACTAAACACCTGGCACCAAGGTTTTTCCCCTTTTACTTTAGGAAAGGGAGAGAGGCTAGTTTTGTTGTCTTAGGACCTGGTTTTGGGCCCCCTTCTTCCCTTCCCTTTGTTAGAGAGAAAACAAAGGGAAGGGATGTTGGATCATGGAGCAAGGGCTGGGGCACTGCTAGTGCACTCAGGGTTTTACCTTGAGCTGGTTGGACTGAGAGGCCAACTGAACTGCTGGGGGAGAAGGGAGTGTGACGAGCTCCCAGTAAATCTGTCCCTTGTGCTGATACTGCTCAGGACATTTCAAAGAAAGATGGCTTAAAGTAGAAGTCTGGGGCAGGTGGACGCTTAAGTTGGAAATTCCTTAACTGTTAAGGAGCACGTATGTGAGACTAAATAAGGTTCTGAGGATGAAAGTTGCCTTTTCTTCTGGGATTGTGCCAGAAGGTTGACTCTGGATTTAGTTCAGTCATCTGGTATGGCCCCAAGCAAAAAGCTCCAAAAGTGAAAACCTTCTCCTACGTCTGAGAAAACTCATGGCTACACCCTACAATTTAATTTATTTGTTTTGAAAGTCTGAGGTCTTACGATTTCGGAATTGAACTAAGAGTTGGAACACAAGAGATTTTAACACTAATTCTCATTTTCCATATATTTTCTCTTTTGAGGTATCTGTGTATAGCAGCTACCTACACACAGACACACACACACAATGTATTTAGGAGTTTATTCTCTAGGGAAGCTCAAATGGAGACTCTTCAGACTCTAGGACCTAGTGATATGTGACAGAAAGCTCAGAAGGGTTTGCAAGAGCTGGTTGTGCACATCTCTTCCCAATTTTGTGTTCATGTGTTCATTTCACATTGGTGCCTGGAAATCAGCCATGGAAGAGTATTCATACCACAGAAACCAGCAAACACTACAAGTTAGTTTTTTGTTTGTTTGCTTGTTTTGAGGAGGCCAAGTGGAAATCTCAGAACTAAAGATAGAGAAATTAAATGAAAACCAGCATATTGATGGTAGGACCCTCAAGCCAACCTCTTCTCCTGTTCCTGCTCCCAGAAAGCAGCAACCAGGCATTCACCACAGGCAGGGGATAAGAAGTATACTTCTGGAGAACTAAGTGGACTCAGAGATCAAGACCTCTTATTATAATTTGGGGATCCCCTAAGAAACAAAAGCTGATGACTCATGGTCAGTAAGTCCCATAGAACTTTCAAATAGCTTTTCAGTACTGGGAATTACTTTAATTGTGAACTTTCATCTGTATTCTATTGACTAGAAGCAAGTCACAGGATCTGCTGGAATTCAAGGGGAGAGGATTACATTAGAGCATGACTCGTTGGGGCTACCTTAGGGTATGTCTGCCAAACTTGCTATGGAAAAGGAATAATCAGAGAACAAGAAAGATCCTAAAAACTTAAAGCCAAAAATAAAAACATTAAATAGAATAGTTGGAAGATAAAGTTGAAGAAATTTCTCAGAAAACAGAACAACAACAAGCCCATCTTTCTTTGAAAGACGAAAGGCGCCACTGATGCCCAGCACAATAAATGGAAGAGAGAGAGAAAAAAGGGCCCCATCAGTAAGGCACACCATCTCAATGAAATTTCAGAACACTAGGAGTAAAGAGAAAGTTCTAACAGTTTAGAGAGGAAAAACAGATCAGATCCAAAGGATCAAAACTTAAAATGGCATCAGACTTCTCAATAGCAATGCTGGAAGCTAGAATAGAATGCAGTAATGCCTTCAGAATCCTAAGGGAAATAATTTTACCATAAAATTTAATGTTAGACATATCAAAACTCAAGTGGGAGAGCAAGAAAAAGATATTTTCCCATATACAAGGGTCAAAAAATTTACTTTCTATACACTCTTAATTAGGAAATACATTGAGAATTTATTTTGGGAAACAAGAGGATAAACCAAAAAAGAGGGGGGCGTGGGATACAAGAAGTGGGAGATCCAAGTCCAGAGAAAGACACAGGAAGTCCCAGACATTGGCATGCAACAGGCCTACAGAGAAACAGTCCAGTTAGGAACAGCAAAATAGAGCACTATGGGAGACTCCAAAATAGAGAGTTATGGGAATTTCCATTGAAGAAGAATTAGAACAGTAAGATTATCTGATACGATTGAATGTTTGAACAATATTAGTGGTAGGCATTCGAAGTGTATTTTGAAACATTTGGAGTGGGGAGAGTAATAATACATATATGACCTAAGCATAAGGGAAAAAAGGATAATTATTAAGTCATGGGGAAAAAAAATCTGTAATCTTAGAACACTACTTAACTCAGTAGTAATATTGAGTGACAAAAATATACAGACTGGCTATAGATTTAACCAGATATTGTGACATATGAAGAGGATGAGAAATGGGAAAGTTTGGGAAATTTGTTTTTCAAAGGTTTGGGGGAGTAAGTTAGACAACTTAGTAATAGGAGTTAAGGAGATAATGTTTACAATTGGTCAAACAAGCAATGGTTAATATTAACATGCTAGTTAGAAAAGTGGGCCAGGCGCGGTGGCTCATGCCTGCAATCCCAGCACTGTGGGAGGCCAAGGCAGGAGGATCCCTTGAGGTCAGGAGTTGAAGACCAGCCAGAGCTAGAGTGAAACCTCTTCTCTACTAAAAATCAAAAAAATTAGCTGGACATCATGGTATGCTCCTGTAGTCCCAGCTACTCAGGAGGCTGAGGCAGGAGGATCAATCGGGCCCAGGAGTTTCAGGTTGCTGTGAGCTAGGCTGACGCCACGGCACTCTAGCCCCGGTAACAGAGCGGGACTCTGTCTCAAAAAAAAAAAAAAAGAAAAGAAAAGAAAAGAAATGTGAAGAGAGTGAATATTCCAAAAGAAAAAGTCAGTGAAAAGAATTGAAATGTGTTGCCTGTGGGAGATAGAAAAGAAAAATAGAAACGGGATTGGTTTACTTTTAGTAATGTCTGGCACAGTAAAAATGAGAGAAAAAAAACTATGTAAATGTATTACTTGGTTTAAAAGTATTTATTTTTTAAACTAGTACATTAGATTTCATCAAAATATGTTAAGAATCGAAGTTTTCCCAGCCAGAATAAACAAACAGGAAGTGCTGAAGAGTTAGAGACTTACCTCTCTCAGTTGAGTCACTGGTTTAACAAAGGCAAAGAAACCAAATTCATCTTCCTTTTGTTATGACTGCCACGCTGCTTTGGACAGATTTCCCTGAGTGCCTGTGCTCCACTACAAATTACTTATTTTTCTGAGTCACTGTTGTCTAGACCGCAGGAGCGGCCCCTGCGCAGTGTTTGGCCGATGGGAATTGCAGGTCCTGCTCAGATTCGCTTGTGCAGCATTCCTCCCTGCCCAAAGCAGACGTTATATGTGAATGAGGCTCGTCACAGCTCCGCATAATTACCGCATTTGGAGCCATTCTTCTCTTCAGAGGTTGTTTTTGTCCCCCCTTTTCTTTTGATTTCCTATATTTTGCAGTGACTGTGATGGTTATTTTGAAGCTGTGGTTTAATAGCGCCTTCAAATGCAAATTTGACAACGCAAGCTGAAAATCATGGGTGGCGAACAAAGCAACTAAGCTTCCATGTTTGTGTTTTTTGAGAGCTCCACCTGATCTAAAAAGCACACGTTTTAGTAGTAAACCCTGTATACAACCTTGGCTTTCGTATTATAAGAAGAGCCAGAATTTTCTTAAGACATTCTGCAAACCTGGGCTCCAAAATGGAGTCTCTTTTTACTCCACATTTTATACACAATTCTAACTTCGCAGGCATTCAAGATCCAGTTGGAGACTTAGTGTTTCCCAATGAATTCCTTCTTCTCTTTGTATCATTTACCCATGAATGATAGCCAAATATTTCACAACCAGAACCGCCCAGGCATTAGCCAAACAGAGCAGCAGTAGGGCGGGGGCGCCTACCCAACACAAGCTTTCTGCCTTTAATTGTTAGACCCTGAGAGAGGAGGGCAGGGAGAAGGGGTCTCTGGCCAGGGACCAAGGGGCAAGAAAGGTGCTTAGGACACCTGGGCAGCAGCTGTAACTAATCGATATGGAAGTATGTAAATGTTTATTTAATTTGATAAGGCTGCATCTATACGTACCGAAATGTCACGCCTGCATGATTTCCGTCCTGTCTATAATACATATTATAATATAATATAGCCTCTTCTTCCCTTCTATTTTGTAACTTCCTTGAGGGGATATTGAGAATCAGATTCTTCTCTGTGTGTGACACAGTGATTCCTCTGGATGAGTGGATGATTGAATAAATGCATGACATAAATTATTTCTTCTCCTTTCTATAATGAGTCTGACTTTCTTACTCTCATTTGAAAACATTTCAATGGTTCAACTTACTGTCATTTCAACATTTCAACTTAATCTTACTTGAAAACCACTTTTCATAATCACAAAAACTGTCCTTTGTGAGGATGAAG
This sequence comes from Indri indri, assembly GCA_004363605.1. Taxonomy (NCBI): domain Eukaryota; kingdom Metazoa; phylum Chordata; class Mammalia; order Primates; family Indriidae; genus Indri; species Indri indri. The sequence goes on along the minus strand of RJWJ010011504.1, from coordinate 941 downwards.
GGGCTTAGAAACAAATAAACATATAGGAATCAAATGGTCTTCTTTTCTTGAAAAAAGTTATTACTGGCATAATGGATGTTTGGGAGATAGACGAAAGTATATTCCTTGTAGTTTGCTAGTTTTGTAGGAAGATGTGAGACGCAATGGGAAAAACTTCGTGCTGAAAATTTTCTTTTGAAAAAAAATGAAGACTTTACTGGAAGTGTTTTAATTTTATAATATTTTAAATTGAAATTAATACAAGAGAATCAAATTATAAGTACCATGCTGGCAATTCTTTGTTTTCCCTGCTGAAGCTAATCGAAGACCAGAAAGGGAGAAAAATCCATAAATAGTAAGGAGGAAATTGGATTTTGTTTTTTTAAATCGATTCTCAGGACCTGAGAAGTCATCAAGCTATAAGGATAAGAGATTTAAAGGAATATGATTTTTATCTAGGTCATAAAATTTACAGCTGTTTTCCTCCCTTAATTTAAATGTAGAAGTGATAGGCATCTATAATGTGCCAACCCAGCAGGATCTGAAACATGGATTCATAGGTTAAAACATTTATTTTTCATCCAGAGAGAAATTGGCATAAAATAAATTTATCAAGGGACTATCCTTTTAAAGCATGCATTGCATGGCTGCCTAGAACAAAAAGAGAATCCTAGTATATTAAAGTAATAATTCCTTTTGAACTATAGCCATTAATGTAAGATGATAGAAACAGACCAAAATAAACAATTTTCAAAGAAGAGACCGAGGGCAAAGTATCATCTTGCTTCTCTAATACTTTATTAGCTGTAGTTTTAGCTACTCATGTTCTCAAAAGAAAATTACCTAGAAAATTCTCTCAGCTCAATCAGAAGCTCTGGGCAGAGTTAACTTATTGATATTACACTACTGATATGAATCAAGTGCAGGATGTTTCTTTCCAAGCAACTGAATGGTTTCTTTAA
>RJWJ010011503.1:0-44201 GCA_004363605.1 Indri indri | reverse complement strand
AATATTGGTTCATGTTCCTAATTTACAGAGGGAAATTTATTAATGATAATATGTAAATCAAATGTGTAGATTGCTGCTCCAGGTTTGCTAAATGCTTTATTTTAACTCTATCTCCATGTAGCTAGTAGCATCTATGTATTAAATATTCCAAGTTCTTCCATTGCAGTATTATGTTGTTATCAATTTAATGTACATGTCAGAGTTAATTGCTGGTGTATAAACCTAAAAACATTACAATATTTCTTGATAGATTGATATATTTCAAATTAGTTAATGTTTTGGTTCTGCATATAATTGTTTTACTGGTAACCATGCTATAAACGAACTAGAAATTTCATTTATACACCAAGCATTTGTTGGTGTATTATGATTCATTTGATAAACATTCATTGAGCACCTCCAAGATCTCAGGTGCTGTTTATTAAGGTTTGGGGTATGTAGTTCAGCAAAAGAGAGAACCAGTCCTTGTTCTCATGGAACATACATGCTCTCGGAAATGAGGAAGACAACAAAAAAGCAAACGAAAACATGGTAAAGATATATGCTTTGAAGAAAATAAAATCTATTAAAAATAACAATAGAAACATGAAGGAACCAGGCAGGGTAGCTCACTCCTGTAATCCCAGCACTTTCGGAGGTCAAGACAGGAGGATTGCTTGAGGCCGGGAGTTTGAGACCAGTCTGAGCAAAAGCGAGACCCCGTCTCTACAAAGAATAGAAAAATTAGACTAGCATGGTGGCGCATAGCTGTAGTCCAGCTACTGGGGAGGCTGAGGCAGGAAGATTGCTCAAGTTCAGGAATTTGAGGTTGCAGTGAGCTATGATAACACCCTGGTGACAGAACAAGGCCCTGTAATCTGAGAGCAAAGAATACAAGGAAAGTAAAGTAATTCTAAAAAGTAACTGGATTGGTGGACAGAGAGTTAATTAAGTTCTATTATTTCGGCAGGGAACACATCTTTAAGATGCTATTTGAGATATCCTGAAAATCAAAAAAGGTCAGCAATGGTAATGTAGGGGAAGAGCATTCCATGAATTTGCAAGAGTAGTACAAAGACACAGTGGCAACTGGGTGCTTATGTTGAGCAAGGAAAAGAAGAGCTCTGTGGTTGGAACAGGGTGGACGTGAAGTTTTAGAGGTAGGCAAGGGCCAGATTATCTAAATCTTTGATGGCCATAAAGAAATAGACTTATTCTAAGGGACAAAATAAGAAGCTATTAGATAGTTTTAAGCAGTGGATTCACATAATCATATTTATGTTTGTCAATCAGTGAATTTTTATGGATGCTCTTAATTTTCCTTGAAACTCTTAGATTACATGATTGCTATTATTACAGTGGAATAGGCCACTCATCATAGGAATAGGCTGCAAGATGGTTAGTTGCAAGTTGCAGGCAGGATTTAAGTATTGATGCATGGCTGCAGAAGTGACATTTTAAATCTTTCTTTTAGCCTGAAGAGTTAATCACTTTAGTCAATGTGTTTGATATAAATCCATAATATAAATTGATGATAATATTTGCAGTCTTTTCTCAGGCAAAGATCCAATGAGAAATGAGAATTTAAGAGATTCTGAGCATTCTAATAACTGAGAGTCCTCAAGGTCTGTTTATTTTGTTTGTTTCTAAATTACAACTCTGTATTATGGGACACAACAGGATTAGTGTATTGTAGCACTTATTTTTAATCAGAGAAATATAGGATATGGCTCTGGGAAATGTGTGTTAGCTGGACAAAACCTCAGAGGTCGTTCTAATATGGAACTACTTTGTGTGGGTGACTCTCATTCCTTTCAGCTAAGAATCATTCTAGTAGGCTCTGAATCCTATAAAGGCTTGTATCCCCAACTTTTGAGGCAGTGCTTGACATGCAAGAGATATATCCTAAATGTTTCTTGAATAAAATAATGAAATCTTTACCATAATTCTGAAACATCAATGATCATCAAGGGGAAATTAAAAGGAGACAATGCTAAATGAGCATCTACTACTTCATATGAACTACGCTGGGCACTATAATATGCAAGATCATTAAACATTATTACCCCAAATCTCTTTTGACTCCAAAGCATACCTGTCTCACTGGGAATGCGCTCAGTACCTGAGTGCATGTACTTTCTGTAATTGTAAGTATTCTAACAAGAATCTCCGTATCACCAGACCATTGACCTTGTCCATAGTATATAACCTATATCAGAAAACTTGTTCTATATTTAGAAACAAATTAGCTTTACTATTTGCTTATACTGACACATCTTTGAAAGGTAGTCTCTTTCTTTTTTAGTTGCCAAATTTAATTCGTTTTATTTCTCCTAAGTAACATTTCATTTTTAATTTTTCCTTTGAAAAAAACTGCATTCATGGAATAGAATGCTCGATTACTTGTATCACTGATAAGGGTATCTGTAATTTATAAAAATCTTTAAAAAAGATAAAATATAGTGTTTCTATTTCTATTCTTGTTTTCACCCTCCTTAAAACAATAAAAAGGTCTCAGGTAGTCAGATTTTATACTTATTTGGGGTTGAAATATTATATATTCTGTAATTTTTAAATAAACTTTTTTTACTAAAGCAAGAGATAGATAGCATTCACATCGTATTTATCCACCCTGCTATTGCCTATACAATGAATTTTTCTAATATTAAGTCAAATTTTGTCAAAAGATGGAAATAAATGATGAATGTGAAACTGTATTTGTATCGAAATTATGTAGTTATGTGTTTTATATATCTTAAGTTAGCATTTAAAAATTAAACTATTTCCCTACAGGGAAGAGTTACAGATAAAGTAAGAAAAGTGACATATTGAGAAGGCTTGAATCCCTGATTTTTTCTTTAGTAGCAAAATGACTTTGAGCAAGTCATTTCACTTGACTGAGTGCCTGTTTCTTCATCTATAAAATGATAGTTCCTGATTCAGAACTTTTTTAAGGATGCTATGAGCAATATGTGCAATCTTTTTTTTTTAAAACTGAAGTAACACACAATTTTTTTCTTCAATGACAAATCAGAAATAGCATACAACATAGATATCCTTTATTAACTTAGAATCATGGTTTCACATGTGTATTGATCCAGAAAGGACTTTATAGACCATCAAGTTTATCTCCCGTCTTTAGCTTTTGAGAAAACTCAGTTACAGGGAAATGAAGAGACTCCCTGAAAGTCAAACAAAAAGAATGAATAGCAAAATCATAGCCAGGGTTTCAATTTTTTTGAGATGAGTTGGAAATGCTTGCAAAATACATTGTTTTTATTCAATCTTTATATTTTAGAGCTAACCATGTGATGCAGAACATAGGCTAACTGTATGTAGGAAAGATAATTTTTATTAGACATTAAATATCTACACAGTTACTTTTCTGAAGCCACAATCAAAATAATTTTTACCATGTTTTTTATTGACATAGTTAAGCAGAATATTTCTCTGTATTGTTACCTTTTTATACATCTTAGCCTCGCATTTGCCCTAACCTGTAAATACAGCCCATAAGAAAGCCCTAATAGGTAAATATGACAAATTTGCAGTCTTGAGGTCATTCATGCTTGGTTGGCCTTTATACCATCAGGAAAAAAGATATTCATCATGTAACCAATTAGTACTTCTTGATCCCCTAGCAGGTGTAATAATGATAGCTAACATGTATTTCGCTTTTTGTGTGCCAGTTTTAAGTACTTCATATGTAATATGTCCTTTAAAGCTCATACTCATTCTATGAGATAGATGCTGTTTTTAGCACTATTTTGTTAATGAGGAAATAGAGACCTGGAGAATTTAAATATCTTGCCCATCTTTACAAACATAGAAAGAAGCCAAGTCCATGATTAAAACTCTGTCCCTTTTGCTCCTAAACCTGTGCTCTCATCCACTTTGTTGTACAACTGGATGTTAAAAGCTCTATGATTGGGAGTGTGAATATTGCAATGAGTAAAGCAGACAGAATCTCTGCTGTCACCAAAATAGAGAACAAAACAACATGTCAGTAACTGCAGAATTATTAGTGTAGCAATATGTTTCAAGGAGGGAGTAATTAGATTTTTCTGGTAGAGTAACGGACAGTTTCAAACAAGAGTTGTAAATAAGTCTTATGACATAGTAAGTAAACAGAATTTTAAGGCAAAACATGCAGACAGAAGAGTAACTTAAAGGGCAGAGTGTAGTTAAGTTTAGTCGGCACGATTGGTAAGAAGACATTGCTTTTTAACATGCCAAGGTCTATAAAACAGAACTACTCTGTGTCTTAGTTTCTGATAAAATTAAGCTGTGTTATTCTTTTAGCTAAAGCTAGAGGTAAAAGACTTCCAAATATGTCAATTTTAAATGCAAGCCTAAAAAGTTTGTTTTTGTCTTGAAAACCGCAGAAAGTCACAGCTAGTTTTGACAAGACAGAACCAATTAAAATAATATTTTGGAAACATAGATCTAACCGTGGTATGTATGAGGAAGAGGAACAATGTGACCAATCAGAAACTTGTAAAAATGTGTGTTTGAAATAAAAACCATTGGTGAAAATCAAGAGAAAAAATCAGATATGAAAAGCATGAAAAAATAGTACCTTCATTATTTTGTGTGTGAAATTGTAATTTTGTAGATGTTAAAATTTTAGAATTTTTTCTGAACAAACCTGTTAGTCTACTCATTAATAAAATGAAAGTGAGACAATAAATGCATATGAAAACACTGAGGATATGCATTTCCAAAAATCACTCCAAGGCATGTTGATGTTTCAAGAGATAATTTTGCTAATTAAAAAAAAATGGTTACCCCCTCTTAATTCTTTTAACTAATGTCCATTTTGTCAATTTGCCAACAAATAAGAGAAAGATTTTCTTTTTAAATATATTTCAGCTCTTTTATATTCAATATACCTTAAAAAAACATGTTATTGAACACAGTGTGATTTACAAGATGATGAAATGTTAACTCATTAAGAAACTGAATGTATACTATTGTCCTTACTATTAATAGTTAAAAGCTGCCAAAGAAAGATCAAAGTGCTATTAATGCCTGTCATAATTTTGAAGTGGCAAGAGTTGTATACACATACAATATATAGAAAACTAATAAGCAGCTAGAGATCAGACATGAAATTAATGATTTTATTAGCAATACTTTTAATCTAAGTAATTGTACTTTGTGGCTGGTTATTGTGTATGTGTGTGAGTGTGTTTAGGTAAAATACAGTATAAAAAAGAGAAGAATAAAGATAAATACTTAAGTGTTATTATCTATATAACCAACACTATTTAATAAAACCCGTCCGTATTCTACACAGGTATGACATTAGAGATGATTACACACTGAGAATTAAAAAGGCCTTGAGTACAGATGAAGGCACCTACATGTGTATTGCTGAGAATCGAGTTGGAAAAGTGGAAGCCACTGCTACCCTCACAGTCCGAGGTAAGAGACTTAAGGTGTCAACTATGATTGAACCAGGAGACAATTATTTGGTTAAATTAACAAATGAACTCACAATCAAAATAACAGATTACATTCTTTTATTTTTACATTAAAATGCCTAGATTTTGTGTCCTCTCCACCATTAATTGAAATAAAATTATTTCCAAATTTGGGTTCCAAGTGTTGATAATTTAAAAGGATTAATTCTTATTTAGCAAACAATAGTTTATACGGTTTAAATCTAATAGTTTATGTGGCTTAAAAGTAAATCCTGAAAATAGAAAAGATTTACACTAGTCTCTTACATTTCCATTGTTTTCAACTATTTACTGCTTTTGAATGTCATTAGTTGAAGTGATATTCTGTTTTCTGTTCACCAGTGTGTCACTTTATACCAGCAAAGTACTGTTTTGAAATTCTTCTTTTATGTCAGCATTCAAAAAAGCAATCTGAAAAAAACTAACAATGTTTCCAAGGTGAAAAATGAATACAGAGGAACTCCAGCCTTGAGATAATCTGATTTAGAGACTGATTTGTGAAGTTCATTGGCCTTAAATAATTGAAATAGTCAGTGCCACTCTTGTAATAACTTTCACTTTCTGGGTGTCATGCACTTTCTCAGTCACGGAATAATGTTCATTTATAGACTTACTGGAAATTGCTTATAAGTGAAAGAAAGCATTACTTAACTCTACAGTGCACTGGAATGAATTAACTGTCTTCTGGTAGAACATGTTGATCACAGGAGGTAAATTACATAGTCCAAGGTACCAAGTAGTACCAAGTAGACAGTTATACTTATTATTGCCAAATAGACATTACCCATAGCATCATCTACACTCATAGAACTTCAAGCAATGATAGGCAAGCACATCTTTTCTTCCTCTACTATCAATAGCTGTATCTTCCCCTCTCATCCTCCATGATAAGGAGACTGGATGCATGCTTTTATCCGGTCTCAGTTACATCTTACCTTGTGTAGTCAAGCCTCTGACCCTGCGTAGCTTTGCTCCCAGAAGGTTTTATAAAGTTAGGAAGAAGATTTGAAGGAATTTGGATTGCAAAAATATGTCAGGGATTCTCAGGTTAGTCTTCCATCTGGTATGAAAAATGATTTTTTTTTGCCAGATTTATGATTTGGTCTTCAAATCATACAAAACTCACTTGCTTCCAGGTATCTATTAGGAAACAGGCACTCTGAATACCTGGAAAAATAGTGGTGCTTTCCATACTTCTCAATTGCTCCATTCCTATTCAACTCAATCTGTTTTTTTCTCCTCCAGATATTCTAGTGTAAACTTAGATACAAAACAAATTTAGATAAAATTGACAAGCTAGTTGCTTAAAAACATTTTTACTTATTAATTAACAGATTATAAAGGGATATGATCATATATATATATATAAAATGATTATATAAGATCAAAATATGATACCCTTTGTAAGCCAGTGAACACTCGTTATTGAACCCTCACTCTCTGTGGATGATTTTATGTGTTTGTTTTTAACGAAGCAGCCCTTTGCAAAAACAATTCACGTGACCAAATTATCTCCAAAGTTTGTGGGATTTTTTTCTGAAGTAAATGGAAAAAAAATAAATAAACAACCAACCAAGAAATGTTCCATTCAAAAAATATTTGCTGACTAAACAAATGGTGAGAAAACGCGAGGAGTTGTTTGTTTGTAGAAGCAGCAGGGTTCCTTTTATACTTGAATGCTTGGATGAATGAGACTTGAAGTGTTGTGTTTGCTTTAAGATCTTTCCCAGCTAATTATTTTCAAAATTTGTTGAAAGTTTCAGGTTTAACATTTCATTTACCAAAGCATGTTCTGCATGCATAAATGATTGAAGCTAGCTTACAAAACTAGTAGAAAGCATCGTTTGTTCTTAGCAGGATTTTTTTGAAATCATCAAACCTTAAATGGTCTCTTTCCTAATCTGTATCTTGTAGATGGATTACGGTGTTTATTCTGTGTGATATGTATGTATCACTTGTTTAAGACTGAAACCTCAAAAACTGGGTTAAAGAAAAAAAATCTCCCTAATATAATGTGGAGTAAAACATTGTTTAAAAACTTTTTTTTAACCATTAGGAAAAGCAGTTGGGATTTCTCATACTAAGAGATTAACAGGGGGGAAAAAAACCCCACATTATTATCTATGACTTATTTTTTTCTATGCTCATTTTTCTATGCACATAAATGAAATATTCAGTCTTTCTTTGGATTGTTTTATTAGAACAGGGTCAATTGACCCAAGAGGCCATGTCCATTTTCATCCATTTAATGCAGGGACACAGTTTAGTTTAATTTGCTGATTCTGAGAACATCCACCTGCTGGTGTTTTTCAGGATGAAATGTTGCTATGTAGCAAAGATAAGAAGTTTTATTATGATGTTTCTGCTAAAATTTTATCATAATATTCACATTAGCCAATTGAGGAAAAAGTAAGGGAGTTTTATTGTCAAAATCTGAAACAGATCTGCTCAGTTGTTTTCCATTTTAAATATATGGTTAAAAGAAAGACTGTAAAATGAGGCTTGACATCAAGTGGCCCCTTTACTGACTTTGCAAATGTAAAATTGGAAAGAAGTAATGCTAGTACACAACAAACCTCCTAGCAATTGTATTCTACTCAAATACTTTATTATCTAATAGAACTTTTTTAAATAGGTCTAAAATGATAAACAAAAACTGCATATTCATAAGCAAAATTTTCTCCCATTTTTGAATGGTTTAATTGGCTTTGCATATAAGGATCTCAATGGAAAAACTACCTTGCTTCTAGGGTAATAAAGCCTTAAAATAATAGACTAAAGTGAAATAGAAATGTAAATTATTTATTTCAAACATGATTTCTCACCATGATTTCTTCTTTTTTCTCCCCTTAATATCATAGACTCAAAATGCCTTTTTTTTTCTAAAAGAAGCATGTTTGAAATTGAGCTTGAGGTGGCAAGCTGAAAACTGCAATTTCAAAGATGAAAGACAAAGTTCTTTTTCTTGTAGACACTGGCAAAATTAAAAGAAATTTCATCAGTTAGAATAAGGCACAACTTTATGGTGTTAGTCTGTTGCCTTTTTTGGTTGTTATTCTTGTGTTCTGCCCCCGACTCCTCTGCAAAAAGAAAGAAATTGTTGTACTTTGGGTAAGATACTTCTCTTTTCCTCTTGCTACAGCAAACACTCCATATACTGTAGGATACAACAAGGTTTCACAAAGCCAGAATTTTCATGTTGCTGCTATAACTGCCATTCTCTTTCTATTGTCTTAATCTTCCCCCTTTTAATTTTGAATAATATTATAAGACCATGACTGTCATATAGAGGCAACTAGATAGCATTATTCTTAGACATTGCACAAAGCTAGTATTATGATGCATTGGTTGAGTGGATGAATAAGTATAAATATGTTTTCAACGGCTGTATCTAACTCACCATGCCCAGTCTATCAACACAAAACTATTCATATGTTCTAGAGTCACATTATGTATGCGCTAGAGCTATATTCACTGGGACATGGGCGAGACACTTTGTTGAAAAAAATTCATATTTTGAATGTAAGATTTCATGAAAGTTCAAATACTACTAAATATATTTTTTCTTCATTTGGATGATGGGACTACATGTTTTATAATATTTGTCTATTGCTTTTGCTTTTATGCAAACTGTTTTATTGGTTTACTGTCTAAACTGATTTTGCATTATTGTTTTAAAAGAAAGTATTATTAAGCCTACAAGTATCTCTCATCATTTCCGTGCATTAATAACAAGGGCAGCCTATTACTACTGATTTTAGTGATTGAAAGTTATGGTATAATAAAAAAATGATAATTTGTTGAAGCGGCAGTTTGAAAGCCATTCTCAGGGTGAACAAGAATCAACTTGTCAGTCATTGTTTCCTGCCCTCTGCCGAAAGAAGAAAAAAACTTAACAGTAGTTAGGGAGATACTGAGTTGAAATCTCTAAGGATGTTCCAACCTATTTGTTATATTTTCATCCACCCTGTCCATGGATGAAAAGTGATGTGATCTTAACTTATTACTGACTGAAAAGCAGCGTCAGGGGCTTTTCTGTAGTCCTGGTAATGGTTCTGACTAACCATGCTTAAAATCCAATTGCTATTTAAATCAGACAGCGAGGCCTTCTTTTATTGACATGACATTTGCTAGTCTGTGACTTGAATAGTTATATTCATCAGGTTTTTAACTTCAGAGTAACACAAGGCTGTTCACTCAAGATCTTTGAAATAATAACTATAGTAAGTGATGATAAGACTTCACCTAAAATATCTCTCAAATTGCTTATAGTCAATCCTGAGAGTCAAATTAATTATTTTCTTAGAATTATATTTATAACTTTCTGTTTTATCAAGCTCAGACATCTTGTTCATACTTGAATTATGAGACTAGAAATCACTCTATTGTCCATACTTAAATGTAACATTACACATCATGCATTCTGATAATTTTCTTTTTCTTTCTTTTTTTTAATTTCTTTTTTATGTTCTCACCACACCATTGTAATGTCTACAGCTCGCCCTGTTGGTAAGTAGCCATCCTTCTATCCACTTAGCATGGCTTTGCACAGTGCTTCATAACTCACGCGTAGTAAGATTTGACAGAATGAAATTTATTCACCCATGTTAAAATAATGCTTGTGAGACTGCTGTAAAAGTTGCTCCTGATTTTTTCATCACTTTGATAAACCATTTTGTAGTGACTTTTGTTACATAGCAATGAGTACATAACAATTTTCATATAAAAGAATATTTGAATGATTAATGCTATACATTGATTACATACAGGAGAAAAATACAATACTTTCCTTTTTTCTTGTATGTATTAACATACATCAACTATTAGTTATGTTTGATATTAGTTAACATAAAAAGTTATAAACTAAATTATGACTTTCTATTACTTCATGCAATTCTTTTATTTTAAGCTACTCAGAGTCCCAGGTTTTTAGGGGAATTTTTAACTGCTGCATATTTATTGCCTGCATGCCTATTTAAACAAAATTAAGTAGAATGCTTCAAGTTAACGTAAAGTAGATGCCTACCCTAAGTGGGGAAGGGAAAGTTGAGCTATGTTCTTTGGCATGAAAAGTTAATGCTTGTGATTTTAATATATCTCATCCTTCATTTGGCTTTGCAAAACTGAAGTTAACAGTTTGCATTTGCAGAAATTTAAGTGGTAATTATTTATAAACACTGGCAGATAAAATCTTTTCCAATCATTGATTTAATAATCTTTGTGCATCTCTTTCAACTTTTAGTTTAATCTACCAACAAATATATTTAAATAAATCTTGGTAATTGTGTTACAAGTAAGTGAATATCAGATGGATGAATGAATGAATGTATTTAGTATTTTGCTTCTTTAACATACTAAGAGATAGTTTTATTATAACTTATTCAATTTCAAAGACTTTATAAATTGTCCATCTAGCCTTCAGAGCTTTCTTAATATACTAGCTTGACATCGTTGACCCCTAATGTGTATTGGTCCTAACTCAACATTTTTTCCCCACATTTTTTTCCCGCATTCATGGACTTTATTTTTATATAGTATGTTCTTACATGGTTAGCAAAATAGTAAATAAAAATTTGGTTTCCCACTCTGACTTTCTGATCTGTTTTTTCCTAGCAAAAGTCCTTTTTGATTAGTAATTTAATATCCCTGATCCTCAGTCACTTCTTCTAAAAAATGGAGAGAATAATACTGACTTATCAAAGCTGTTGCAGGAATAGGTTTATTTTAAGGTTGATCATATACATGAAAAGTGTTTTGTGTGCCAATATTGGCTGACATATGCCTAGTTTCTGAGGGATACTACTTTACATTTTAATATTTCTGAAATATGGTTATGGCTTACAATTAATTGAAACAAACTACAGGGCTTTTGTTCCTTGAAATTATTAAATCAATAGTGTATTTTACAATTGATGTTGCTTAAAGATTGAGGAATATGATGCTATAATTTTTAAGCCTCATTTTCTTGTATTTGTAAGAATTTCTATTAATAGTAATTTTACATGTATTTTGAATGACATTTAAAATTAAGAAGAGAATGGGAAAGAATGAGATGACACAGAAAAGACAAAGAAAGAGCTGATGGTGGCTACGTGGCCGCCCTTTCAGATTTCCTTTCTCAACATCTGTGAACAACATTTCAGGTACAGAGACTCATTTATGTGTCAAGTGAGAAGCATTTTGTTATATATAGTAAAACATAAGTGAAAAGATTTATATATACATTATATATAACAAAATTATTAATTATATATAATAAAATACATTAAATTGAAAAATTTAGAACAATCTAATGCTTTTTGGGAATTCTTGATTACTTAACAATACAAAAACTTTGCAACCTTATTTAGAAGTTATTTTAAAATATTAAGCACCATGATGTTTGTAGGAAATATAAACGAGATGAATGATTGGATGAGAACACTTGTCAATAGAAAGGATGGAATGAGATACTCAAAAATGCAGGTTGGGTTAGCATTGGCAGTGATTGTAATTATAACTTTTCAAATGAACAGGAAAAATCACATTTAAATTGTAGATCTTTATATATAGAAACCTTATGTCAATATACCATGACCGCTTAATTTATATTTCACAAGTTTCCAGACCATAGACCAATGCGTTAATCATTTCTAATAGATTTAAAACCTTTAAACATATAAAAAAGTATATTGATTAAAAAATATGATGTACACAGAGTATTGAGATGTATCTGTCACCTGCAAAGCATTTCAAAAGTTATTTCCATTTTTTATTCTTGTTTGAAATGATTTCTTAAATTCCCATTGGACTGGAACTAAAGAATAGCTTCTTGACACGTTGTATTTTATTCTGGGAAAGTCTGTCATTTCATAAATCTCAAATGACTTATGACAATGTTCAGAAATATAAAGAACTATACTTGAAACTTGACAACTACTATTAATTTTGGAAACTGAATGTTGGATGTGTTTTTATTGGATTACCAAAGAAGATGCCGATAATGAGGAAATTAGCCTCTTTTCTTTGCATCAATTTCTTACCTCAATTTTAACTCAGGAACTATAGGTATTTGAGCTTTTATTGTATAATCAGAAGGTACAAGGCATGTAAAATATTGAAATAAACATTTGAGTCATAGAAAAACTGCATTATTTTTTATATTTGTTTTACACCTTTGAAGCTTTTAACTATAGAATGCAGGGTATTTTACAAAGTAGAGACCACGGAGAAAAGCAAAAAACAGCTTCTCATTCCAATGTAAATTAGGTGAAGAAATACTTGACAAGTACATAAACTTTAGAGGAAATTCAGAGTGTAGTTCATGTCTAAATCTTTTGAAAGAAAATTGGAAATCATTGCAGATTCCAGAATACTTATAGATTCAGAAAACAATCACTGTATTAGCTATTGGATGAAACTTCTTGGTGGTCTGTGTGGACAGCCTTATTTAGAAATTATTATAAACCCTCAAACTAGAATTTTGTCCAAATGGATGACTCTTAGGAGATGCATTTGAGTTAAAAGAATTTGCAACTCCATACAATTCACAGTTGGAATAAACACCTTCTGGCCTGTACTTTTGAGATGCTAGGAAAACTTGATTTAAAGGATCCCTCAGTGTGGAAAATATTACTGAAAGCAGACAATTACATCTTTGCCAATGGAAGAAAGTATTTTCCACATTTTACTTACTCATTCACAATGCCACCAACATCTCAAAAAGAGCCCTTTAATCCAATTTTCGTATTTGGTGGTTGCCACAAAATCTAGACAAATGCCACTTTCATCATTCAAAATCCACCAGCCCTTCCTGTGGTTTTGACTTTTTGCTGTTCCAAAGGCATTCTTTATATAAAAGCAACAGTGCATCCTAGAATGTAGTTAACTAAGAATGCTGAAATATTCATTTGTTTATTTGGAAAACTCTTCTGATGAGGAAACTGACTGAAGAAAATGGTCTAAATAGGGATAAATATCTTGCTTCCTATACCCATCTGTCTTAGTTTTCTATTGGAAGCCTTTCCTAAGCTTAAAAATAAAAAAGAACATCTATTTTGGAGATGGGCAACACATTTTTCCTAGCAGCAGCTCAAAACATGATGAGTAATTTGGAAAAGAACTGTCAAATCTACCAGCTGCCTTGCTTGTGAAGCTGCCCTGTTCCGTTTTGTATCTTGTAGACCATATGTTAAATGCTGATTGCCTCGGGTATGGAAACTAAAAGCTGAGTATTTCAAGTGAAACTTGTTGAAAATATCGAAAGCAAACTGACAACATATAACTTGGAAACTTCTAAGTATTTTCTAATTTATTAGCGCAAAAGTATGTTTCCTTTTGATAGAAGAATATAATTGCCCACACATGAATTTATAAGTATTAAAAAAGATATATGTTTTTGGCAAAATACCACATTTTTAAATTATTACTTTAAAGAAGCAGCCACACTTCTAAACAGAAATCTGTAGGGACAAATATTTTCAGTGTTTTAACTGCTTAAACACGAGAATTAAATATATCCTTATTGACAGGGCATTGTGGCTTACGCCTGTAATCCTAGCACTCTGGGAGGCCGAGGCGGAAGGGTTGCTTGAGGTCAGGAGTTCAAGACCAGCCTGAGAAAGAAAGAGACCCCATCTCTACTAAAAAAAAAAAAAAAAAAAATAGAAAGAAATTAGCTGGACAACTAAAAATATATGGAAAAAATTAGCCGGGCATGGTGGCACATGCCTATAGTCCCAACTACTCGGGAGGCTGAGGTAGAAGGATTGCTTGAGCCCAGGAGTTTGAGGTTGCTGTGAGCGAGGCTGACACCATGGCACTCTAGCCTGGGCAACAAAACAGCAAGACTCTGTCTCAAAAAAACAAAAAATATCCTTGTTTTAGAAAGTTCTGTTTCATGAGTCAAAGTAGAGTTTCGCTATAGCATGCTCTAATGCATTTTATTCTTGAGGCCACCAAGAAGTCCAAAACACATTTCCAATTGAAAAATTCATTCAGAGCAAATTATAAATCAGACATACTTAAAGAATAATGTAAAGGGTATTTTCAATGTCCTTATCCCCCCTCCCACTTTGAAATTTGGAAAATGTAATGTATAATATATAATTTAACTTAATATTAGAAATATTCCATTTTTTTCCTATTTATCAGAAAACATGTAGGTATTATGTATGAACCTTTGCACGTTGAGATGCACTTTTTGCAAAAGATGTCTTGAGTGTGTCTTGGGAGAAGACCCAGAATTTCATTTCCTGCATTCCTTCTTCTTTGGACAAGCTGTTGCCCCATGACCTAAGGTGATCATCTCCCTTTTGCCAGCTCTTAATTTTCCTGTGCTTGGAACTAATTAGCTACTTTATGCAGAGTCCCATTTAATTATTATTAAGCATCACGTTTTTCATTGCTCCATATGTTTTGATAAAATGATAGGTTTTAAAAAGAAGACATTCTCTTTTATCGAGTATATTCCAACAGTTTACATAATGTGAAATGCCTATAATATCTTAGGCTAATGCTAATTTTTAAAGTGAAAAACAAGCATGAGTTATTTCTCAGGTCGAGCTGGTTTTAGCCTTGTGTGCTTGAAAATATCTGTCCATTGCCTCAATAGGGAGGCTAGGTATTTAGTCCTATTTTTTTTTCCTCCTCAAAACTTGGTAAAAATGTTCTATTGTCTTGGCTTTGAATGGTACTGTAGTGAAGTCTGAAGCTTAGAAAATACTGTTTCCTCTTGTCTGGGATGCCCCCTGCTGTACGAATACCTGTGTGGTCTCTTCTTCCAAGTAATTTGCTGGGTTATATCATGGCAGTGATCATTCAGTATCTAATATTCCTAGGATGCAACAAGCCCCTTGAATCTGCAGATTCATGCTTTAATTTACTTTATTTCAACATTTTCTTCTGTTTTATCTTTGCATATTGTTTTCTGTTTCACTTCCTTTTTTCCAAATACATTAGTTATATTGGTTTTCCTTTGTTTCAATTCTGTATTTATCAAGTTTTCTAGAATAATTGCAAAACTCTCAATCTTTATTTCATATTGTATGATTTCTCAATGCCAATTTACCACCTCCCTAGCTTTTAAAGTTACAATTATTACTTATTTCTTGTTTCTAAAATATATTTTATTTCTTTAATTTTTTCCTCTTTTGTTCATTTCCTTATTAAGTTCTAATCTAATATTTTTTATCTCCACTTGTCTTTTAGCCCTTTTAACCCTTTCGAGTTTGTTTCTTAAAGAGAGATCCTTTTGTATATAATTTTATTTAGACTATGAACAACTATTTATTTTAAAATATTACCATATTTGGGGGGTAGTTCTTAGAAAATAGAGCTTCTTTATCTTTCTTTGATTAATTGATTATGTTTCTTTTCTGTCATGAATTAAACTAGTAATTAGTTAACATACAGGTTTTTAAATTTTGCTTTGCAAAGATCTTATTTTAGTCCCTATCTGGTTATTCATTATCTAGTTATCTGTGAAGACTAGGGTTTGCATGTTTGGAGAAGAGAAAGAGGAAAAAGAGTCATTAGTAGCCCCTACTTGGGATGTTGTCTTTAACATTTTGTCAAAGAACATGTTACCTTCTTCTCGGTATTCTACTGGCCCTGGTGATATGCAACAACCCTTTTTATGTTAGCAACTGTCTGCATTCCTATATAAAACTCCCTCCTTACCTTCCTTCGTACTCCCTACTTCATAGTGAAGGTGGTTTTCAGGCATAGTAGTTTTCTGTTACTATACAAAAATTACCACAAATTGAGCAATTTAAAACAATAGCCATTTATTAGGTCAAGCTCAACTGGGTTTTCTGCTTAGGTTTTCACAGGCCAAAATCAAGGTATAGACCAGGCTATGCTCTTTTCTGGAGATTCTCCAGAAGAAGTTATTTCAAAGTTCTCTGAGGTGTTTGACAGAATGAAGTTCTTGTGGTTGTAGGACTGAAGTTCTCATTTCTTTGGCTGCTAGCCAGAATGTCTCACATTTTTTAGAGGCCACTCCCCAGCCTTCATGCATGGCCACCACAATCTTCAAAGCCAGCCACGGTGCCTTGAGTCATTCAGGTGCTTTGCTTTGCATCTCTCTGAGGTCTCCTTCTGGTATCAGCTAGAGAAAATTTCCTGATTTAAAGATCTTATGTGATGAAGTCAGGTGCAGCTGATTAATCTATCTGTCTTAAGGTCAACTGACAAGTACCTTTAATTATATCTTCAAAATCCCTTTTATAACCTAACAAAATCATGGGAATAACTCCAGGAAGTGAAGGTCAGGGGAACCACCTTAGAATTCTGTCAACCAAAGTAAGCTTGACTTTTTTCTTTTCCTCAGTACTTCTTTCTTTGCTTTCTGAATTTTAGCTGGTTTTCTGCTTGTCTCATATTTCCCAAGTATCAGTCTGGATGCTAGTTTTCCTTCTTTTCATAAAAGGATCATAGCATGGGCTTTCACAATGCTGATGGATAATTTTTATGAAATTGGTATTGATAGAGAGGATTAAGGCTGTATTTGGCAGGGGTATGTCATAATTTGTGGTTTGTAGCTATGACAGTTTTTCCATATTATTCATTTTTTTGTATTCAATAAAGGAAAGTGAAACAATAAGCCTTTACTCCATGATCTTAACCTGCGTGTCGAAAAGTTTGAATCTCATTTATTTGGGGGTCTATTTAAATATGAATAAAATAAATAATACCCAATTTAAGTATTTAGAATTAAAGTACTATAAATATTAAATATCAGAATAAAGTAAATATTCTGGCCTGAAACAGTTTCATAAGATTAATATTAAGAGATTTTGCTGTTGATGACCAGAATAAATCACATTAACATTTGAGCCACACCTTCTAAGACAGTCCAAATTTTCATTTTTATAAATTACAGCAATTTATAGACAGAAAGAGATGTCATAATATGTATGCTATAAAATATATATTATGATATGCATTACATCTAAATAGTATATGCATGATATTTGAATTACTATACTATTTAAACATATTAAATGTCACTCAAGGGAATAGCATATAATTAGATTCATTAAAATATATAAGCCAGCAAATTAAACTAAATTTTGCATTAAATATATCTGAATGCTTTTTAAAATCTCTCGTATGGCAAGTATTGTTTTCCAGATTTATTGGGGATACTATTTTCACCTGCCCTAGAAGACTATTAGCTCTTTGTTACTAAATACATTGTTATGTTTATCTTTTTGCTGCCTCTTCTTCTAGCACAACTCTTACATGTGCTTTGGGCATACAAATTTGGTACAATTAATTGATACACACATATGCATACATAGGTAATACTTGCCTAGAAAATGTTTATGCAAGCAGCTTTAAATAGTGCTATAAAAAGATTAAGCAACATTAATGGTAACAGGCCAATCACATATTCCCCATTCTGCTAGTAGGAGATAAAATACAACAAAAAGAAGGTGCTAATGAGTTAGGATGGTGACTTACTAAGCGTGTAATTAATGTTATTAAGAAACATTGCAGTTGCATATTAAAATTCCGTTAACTAAGCAACCCTTCAGCATCAGTACATTTGTTCCTTGGTTGCAAGTTTTTTCTTTCTTTTTTTTCCTGATTGGCATCTTCATGCAATCTTTCTCTAAAAAATGAGATAATGGGATGTGATCAGCCTTCGTGGTTTAGCTGGAGTGCTGACATGACAGTTCTGGCAAGTTGACAGGTTAAGTGAGTGAAAATGGATGTCTTGTCTCACCGTATACTTGAAGAGCATTTTTAAGCTATAGCTTTACCTTCCGAACTCCCACACTTCCAACCCCTTCTCCTCCAGATATGAAAAGTACAGTTTTCCCAATTTAGGAATTTAAGGCCTTGAAAGGAATTTTTTACCACTCTTTAAACTATTCTCCCTTTCTTGGTCAAAAATGAGATCATTTCTTTAGAAATAATGTAGATATCACCTTATTTAATACTTACTTGGTTTTTAAGTTAATAGCATATCCCTCACAAATTAAGTCCTCTAAAGAAAATAAAATTTTATTGTTTTATTCCCAGTATTTTAGCAAGGAAGGCAAGTAGAAAAGCACAGCTACATACTGGCAAAGGACAGAATCATATGGGAAATGAGATCTAGAAGTTTAGAATTTGTTTAAAATTCTGAAAGATTTTTCTAGGGAGCTCTCAATTTATAACTATGTATAATTCAAGAATTCTATGAAACTTGCAGGTGGAATCTCATAATGATTTCCTCTAGTTACATGGTTTCTTGTACTTACCTATGATTGAAAGGAAATCTATTTTAGTAATCTGAAATGTAATAAAGTTTAAAATTATCTGTAAACATGTCCAACTTAGTTGCATTATGAATAAGCTATTAAATTCATTGCAATGTAGAAATATTTAATACCATTACTGCATTAGAGTGGACACGCTAAAGGCAGTAAAGACCATATACATGAAAAAAAGACATGATTCCACCAACATAATCCTTCAGTTTAACAAATCCACTAAAGGAGCAGACCCACCTGGATTGCCAAAGGCAAGAAGGAAGCTTGGTATGGGTAATGGGTGGTGCATTGGAGAAGTCTGAGAAACTCACCTCTCTAACACTAAGCCTGTGTGTTTTTCCCTCTGTGAGGAACAACCCCCACCCTTCCTTCCTTACCAACTTAACCTAAAGGAACAAATCAAATTCTCTCTCTCTCTCTTTCTTTTTCTCTCTCTGTCTCTCTCCCGCCTCCCTCCCTCCTCTTTCTTTCTTCTCCCTCTTTCTCTCTTTCCCTTCCCTGTCCTTTTCTCCCAGTCTTTCTTTCCCTTACTTCTTCCTTTCTCTCTCTTTGATTTCTCTGTCAAAGGTTTAATAAGTTACTTTTGTTTTGCTTGTATTACAATACTCATTGTGTTCATCATGTTGTTATATTCTTGATTGTCTCCATGTGGATCAACTCTAGTAGGAGGTGAGTTCCAGAGGAAGGAGATATTAGTACCCTCATACCCTGAAGCAAAATAAAACAAGTAATTTTTTTAAATTGAATTATGTTATGAATTAAAATGTTAAGCAACATCTGAATTCATTTCAAGCACAAATTTATTACTGGGGTGTTTTCCAATAATATGTTGTCTTTGAAAACAAAAACAAGAACAAAAATATTTAGGCACTGACCCAAGTACAAAATGATTATGTGCTTATAGTTGTTTATTGTAACACTGTTTTTATATGCTTGCTTATGAGATCAAAAACTGCAAGATATCTTCAACCAAATGAATATTTTTTAAGGCATTCTTTCCATTCTAAATTATTATAGAATTATTTCTTCTTGTTATTTACATTGTTCCATTTCAGGGAGGAGCATAATATGTGTGACTACAAATGAAAGAAAATGGTTTGAACCACTGTCAAAAAACATGCATACTTTTTTGGCTATGTGTCAGCTTACCACAATAAACTCTATACCTTTGACCTTCCTTTGAATTGCTTTCGTGACTATACATGGCAATTTAGGCTACTTCTATTATTTTATAGTCACATTATATAATAATTGGCTAACTGCATTGCCTATTTTAGTTATCAAATTTTGAATAATTGAGAGCTATTTTGGAAGTTTAAGATATTATACAAACCCTCCAAAATTAGTCTTCCTACAATCAACAAATTCCATTAAGTGGTTTAAAAATGTAGAGAATAATAGCTGCGTAAGAGCAACATGCCCTTACTCATACAAGGAATGAATACAATTTGTGTGTACATATGAGACCTCTCACGAGTCCAATATGAAGTCTAAATAGATGAAGAATCTAAGGATTGATTCATTATAGTAATTATGTTCTCTTTGACTATTTACTTTTTCACATTTACGAAAGCAGTAACCATTTAGTACTTTTCCTTGTTCATTTAAACATTAAAGAAGAATATTAATATATGCATGCATATGATTATTATTGAAAGAAAAGGTATAGTTATATTTTACTATGGAAAAAGTATATTTAATATTGGCTACAAATAAGTTATAGCCTGGGAAAGAAAACATATCACTGATCTAGATTTATTGCCATTAACTCAATAATAAAAACAGTTATTTGGAAAGGTAGATTGGTTCAGTTTCCTTCAAACCATTATCTGATTAACTGAAAATGTGTCATATAATTTAGCAATTTGATCATTTATATTTTTTGAAAATAGTGACAAATTAGTAAAATGTGATTAAATGGTCTTTATAAAAATGATTATTTTAAATCCTCTATGCCTAATTTATATTTTCCGTTATAAATACATTGCTTCCTCTGAGATGAATTATGTGTTAATAAGCTTCAAATCAATTATTTTATGGCATTATGTATGTATTTCCAATATTATTAACAGAAATTCTTTTGAAATCAAGTGAAATGTTAAATAGTAACAATTAAATAGAATTAAATAAGTTGAGGAAACAAGCATTTATCAATTAGAAGCCAGCCTGTTCTGATTATAAATTGAGTAAACATTCAGTTCTTACTCTTGGTCTATATTGCATTGTAATGAAATGACTTCTCATTCTCTGTTTCATGTAGTAGAGGTAAGCTTATTAACTAATTTTTTGCAGGAACTTCTAGGACTGATAGTTATACAATGTCCATATTTGTCTATAGTATTTTTTTGTTACTCTGGGATGATGGCTACTCATTTATAGTCTTTGGGTCATAAATTTTTAACCTGATGTAGGGATACGCTCTATGGAAGGCATATCAGAATTGGTTGATTTTTTTTTCAAAGATCATATTGTCTTTGATTCCTCCATCCAATTTGCTGTGATAGTGAGTCACTGTCACTGGTGGGAAAGTGAAACATTCCTCAGATATAATGAGATGACAAAAACATTGAGTATTTGCTTTACAGCAAGATTTTTTTTTTTTTTTAATTTAGTTTTCAAAGGCATTCGTTCAGTGTTGCTTCATTATTTGGGGCTTTTCTAGCCCAAGTAAAGACATCGTTGAAATGCTAAATGGTAGATAGCACCCAACACCAGTAAAAGTTTGTAACTGAGCTGCGGAAGCAAGAGGCATAGGAAGGGGGAAAAATAGAGAAACTAGGGAATGTAAGCAAGGGCAAGTACCTTAAATGGGAAAGAACACAAGACAAGTACAAGGTCAGAGAGTGTTCAGGTTAACTGCTGTTGGCAAGGTGGACCAAAGGATAATAGATATCAGGATGGGTTAATCACAAGAACAAGCAAATACATATGCGAGTGATTGAAAATAGACTGGTCTGCTGAAATACTGGAGCTAGTTTGGGGGCAAATGAGTGTCAAGACAGGAGAATCTTGGGCCAGCTTATGGAAGCCAAAATGCTACACTGAGAAGAATAATTCTCAAGCATCACAATGACAAACATTGTAGGTTTCATTGCAATGCAATGAGAAGCACTGTAGGTTTTTGAATAAAGAGTGACTTGAAGAAAGCATACTTTAGAAAGTTTATACTTACAGTCAGTATAGAAAGAGCAAGAATTATGCTACTTTAATAATAAAAGCAATTATTCAGGAAAAACATAATGTTATGATTTTTCAAATCTTATACAAATTTTACTCTTCTGTTTGGTATTAGACATGATACATTTTCAGTTAATCAAATAATGGTTTGAAGGAAACTCAACCAATCTGGCAGCCCAGTGTTTAAGAGGTCCAATTACGGCATTGGAATAAACCAGAAGTCAAATCTGTCCTCCAATCTAATTCTTTAACTTTAAGAAATCTGTGTACCCTTCATAAGATTCAGTTTACTGGTCTTTACATCATAATGGTAGTAGTAAAAACATAAGACTTTTAAAATATTAAATGGGACGATGCATGTGGATGGTTTAACACAATCCCTGACACTTAATCAGCATTTGGTTAATATAAATTATTGTTGTTGTATTAAACAGTTTGTGGCTAAGTAAATCTTTAACTCAAGCAAATGACAGAAGAGAAATATGCTTATAGAATATATTAGTATTTAACAAATATATTAAATAGCAAAAAAATTTTCTACTTGTTTCTCACAAAGTTCAAAATGTTTATTATTACAGAATAAAAAGTTCATTCAGGCATAAAATTATACTCAAAGAAAGAGAGCAGCTGACTGTGCCTGTAACCACCCTGTCTCACATATTAACATACCTAACTGTTGTATGACTATCTCCATGTTAATGCCTGCCATAGAAAGTCATATTTTCCTGTTGAAACAACTCTGAACATGATGTGATTAACCTTTATGTTCCCCCATCCCCTCATCTCAAAGCCCACCTCATGCATGGCCTGTGCTTCCTACTCATGTTCAGCCATCTGATTTCCATATCATCCACTCACTCTCACCAGAAAATATTAGCATAACAGAGCTGCAGCGTGACTTTGATTGAAGCCAGCTTGAGCTGAATGCAGTATCAAAGCATAATTTAGCAGAAATCAAATCTAATTTACTGTGCATTGTATTTATATTCTCAAAACACAGTTTCAAGTAAACTGTCCCAGACCTCTAATCTTAATTGACCTTGTTATGGTTGGGTCTACTTCTCTGGAAATCATACAACCTACTTTTCTTATAAAGCTATTGTTTTTTTAACTTGTAAGTGTTGATTAAACACTAAATTGTGCCACTCTGCTTCATATCATATCTTGTTATAGCTGAAGCAATAAGGTATAATCACTTGACTGATTAAGCAAGTAGGTTATTGCTTCATCATAGTTACAAAAAATTTGTCTAATGCTTTCAGGTTTTAGAGAGAAAATAAATATGTGTTTTATAATCTTCTTCTTAGAAACATATAGGAGAATTGCCATTTCTATAACTAATATGTTCTTCTGGAGTTTGTAACGCAATCTCTTTAATTCATATTGGGTTTAAATGTGTGTTTTGAATTGTCATCTGAGGACCGAATTGTGGTTTTTTTTAATGTTTAATGAGAGCCATTACAGAAAATTCATTTTATATGTAGCACACTTTGTGCTATTTTGCTGTGTTGATAAAATGCCACCTCTGTATACTTCCTCCCATTGGTGCCATCAGGCAAATATAGTATTTTCAAACCATTGTCACTGCCACCTGTCAGTAATACTGAAACTGTGGAGAGTTAGAAGAATTATTGATGCAGTTTTTCATTTAAAACCTCAAAAATAAATTCCTTCAGCTGATATCTCTTCTCAGAAGATTGCAGTATAGATCTTGGACAAAGAAAGAGAGTCTGCAAAAGTAAGAGTGATTGATGCATCTCATTTCGTTGGCCCAACTTCAGGGGCTAATATGAAATGATGTACATTTTCAGAGACTTGAATACTCCTTAAATTTTTGCTTTGTTAAACATTTCAAAATTGTTAGTTTCTTTTTTTAATTTTAAAAATGAGAAGATTCCAATTTTAGCAAGATCAATGTGGCTTCACTTCTGGTGACAATAAGCTACTGGATACATTAGAAATACTGCATGTTTATAATAACTTGAAATGAAAGTACAATGTAAATAAACATCACAGGAAAAGATATTTCATAGGACGAATAACACAGATGCTAGTCAATTTTTGTTAATGGTCTTTAAAGAAATTCAATATTGAGTAAAAGTTCAAGAAATTATTATTTCCTGGCCTTTTTAGATTATAAAATCAGTGGTAAACACTATGTTGTGATCTTACAGAATTTCTTTGTCCTTCAAGGGTTCTGATGAAATGCTCTCTTTAGGTGCCGCCGTGAATAGCAATTCTCCATTGGATTTTCTTTCCTAACTTGCCAAGGTTTTCCAGCCCTTTGTTTTGTCCTTTCTTCAATCATCATATACATTGCTTCCAGAGCATTCTTCCCAAAACATGAATCTGATTATATTTTTCTTGCAAAAATATCTTTGAACAAATCTTCATGGCTTTCAGGACAAAATTTTAAACACTTTACCATAGATTATCTGGCCCTACCTATATCATCTCTGTTTCCTAGATTTCTTTTATCCTCAAAATCTTTTATACTCTCCTAAAAATCCAGTTTCATGGATCTCTGCATTTTGTGATGCTTTTCTCTGTCCCAAGTGACCTTACTCCTCTCCATCGTGTCAACTCTTACTTGTCCTTCAAAACACAGCTCAAGTATAGCCATCTCCTGGCATCTTTCCTCTTTTTTTTCTCAGTACATGCTCAAATCTGGTTCTGTTCCACTCTTTTTCTTCTAATGTCCTCTGCATTTTTCTATTATTATTCAAAAGTTGAATAACAGTATTTATTTATTTATGTATTTACTCAGAAGTCTCTGCCATAGGGCAAGAATAATTATTTTTTTAATTGGCTTCCCATTCCCTGTACGAAGCAGTATGTCTCATAGTTTTCAGTCGATCAATACATTTTCAATGAATAAATGAATAAATCATATCTTTTCATAAGAATGGATGCATACATGTGGTCATTTGCCATTCCTTATTTGGGTAACTATATTTAGTGGCTGTCTTCAAATTGTACAACCTGGATGCTAAAAGGATCTTGCAAAATTATTCCTCTACAAATAGTTTTCAAAAGTTTGAAAATCAAATTCATGAAAGTCTGTAGTTATATCTAAAGTACGGATGATAATTTAACATAAAGTTATAGATGATTAGATAAAATAATGTGCTTAAAACTATAAAATGTTTATATTTTATTGCTTCCATTTGCTAGTTCGTTTGATGATTTCAATCAATGATTTCAATCATGTGTGTTCTCCACTATTACATTTTAAAAATTATATAAAAAAGGATTGTATACCCAGGATCCTAAGGTTTTACTAACTAGTTATATGATTCTCTTTAAATTCTTTCTCACCCAAAGCAATACAAATTAATGAGGTAAATATGTGAATTTATGAAAGACTGTTAAATAGCTGATTTTGACTGAATTGGATTTTAAATTTTTGATAATGAGACACATACTAAATTACTTAATAGTTCTCATTTAGCAAGTGTCCATATTGGCATTATCTCATTTCTTTCATAGGCTTGCAAAGAGGTAAAGAAATATACACTCATCCCTAACTTTTTCAGAACACATATAATATTCCTAGAATATTACAGATGACAGAAACTAACCTTAAGTATTTTTTTGGTATAAATACCTGGTGGTTGAGCATGTATACTGAAAAATGGGCACTGCAGTGTTTTAGGAGTTTTTCCTAAAGTAATTTTGTGACATTGATTTACACTATCATTCCCATTAGAAAACGTGGAAGAAAAATCTATGTAATTGCTGATTCAATAGAATTGTGTAGAAATAACAGAAATATTGTAAGAAGCAAGTAATTTCCTGAAAATGCAAGGCAACATGAACCACAGTATGTTCAAATAGATTAATAAATCTGGGTACTCTACTGTTAGAATGAATCTTCTATTATCTATAGTTATAGAAGAAAATTTCACTTAGTAGATTTCTCCCTTCTGTCCCTGGGGCATGTGTTGGATGTGTTGAATTAGAAGGCAGCATATTAGAATAACAAAAAATAAGTCAATACAAATCCCAGTGAATTTTTTGAAAAAAAATGCTGCTGCTTTTTCTATGCTAGCATTCTTGTGAGGATGAGTAATTGCTTGTCTGTTTGAGACTACCCAATATTTATTCCAGTCTTGGATCTGCACTTATTTTCTCCTAAAGGACTGCAAGAATTCCAGGTGAAGACCTTTAACAGATATTGCTTATTGTTAGCATTCTTTAGGGTTCCGCCATGTACTAAATACTAGAGTTGACTTTAAAATATTTTTTTGGTCTTAGTTTTCTAGCATTTGCAACTAGTTAAAGTGGAAATAGATGATTTGAAAATGCATGAAATAAATATGGTGTTTTATCTTTAACGAAACTGAGTTGTAGTACAAAGATGATGCCCTTGTGAAAGCTTCCAGTTATATTGTCTACTGTCTTTCATTTTCTTGTCTGTCTTTATCACTAGGCCTCAATTTAAGTTTGACTTTTCTTAGGATTTTTACCCCCCCCCCCCCAATCCCTTTCTTTTCTTTTGGAGTTACTTGCATCTTGATCTCATTAGCTTCACCTACACCATTTTTTTAATCTCCCAAGCAGACTCTCTATTTTGCTGACTAAGCACTCCCCCAACATAATCCATACCACATTCGTTAGAGGGTTAAAGCTTCCAAAACTTCTACTTTGCATCTGTCACTTCTTAGCTTGGGCCATGGACCAATCAAACCAATGGTAACCTGAATTTGCAGCCACTCCCCAGCGCTAGCATCACCACCTGAGCGCCACCTTAGATCATCAGGTATTAGATTCTCATAAGGAAGGTGCAACCTAGATCCCTTGCATGTACAGTTTACAGTAGGGTTTGAGCTCTTATGAGAATCTAATGCTGCTGCTGATCTCACAGGAGGCAGAGCTCAGATAGTGATGTGAGTGATGGGGAACATCTGTAAATACAGATGAAGGTTCACTTGGTTCGCTTCTGCTGTGGGGTCTGATTTCTAACAGGCCACAGAGCAGTACTGGTCAGTGGCCCAGGGGTTGGGGACCACAGCTTTAAACAACATCTTGCAATTATTACATGAACAATCTGTACTTGCCAATAGATTGATTGTAGAGGAAGGAGATGGTTGAATAAGAGAGTGATTTCTTTCTATCATTATTGAAACAGCAGAAGCTAATTGGGAAACCATATTTTTCCTTAAAAATGTTAAAATCATAAAAAAATTAATTTCTTTTGCAAGTATATATAGGTCACAAGATTATAATGTACAACATTTAAAATATGTCTACTAATAATTTTGTTTTTTCCCTCACATTGGTAGAATAGAATGTCTTTGTGTTTTGAAAAATGTGTGAAGGTAATTCGAAAACTGTCACCTTTCTCTGGCACTGAGCAATCTAACTAGTACCAGATTTTCTCGTTGATATCTTTTTCTTTATCAGTGGTTGATATTTACACACTTTCTTTCCTTTTAATTTATAGCTCCTCCACAGTTTGTGGTTAGGCCAAGAGATCAGATTGTTGCTCAAGGTCGAACAGTGACATTCCCCTGTGAAACTAAAGGAAATCCACAGCCAGCTGTTTTTTGGCAGAAGGAAGGCAGCCAGGTGAGTGTGAAGTTTGGCTGCTTTTCTGAAATTTTTGAACTTCCCGTCTCTGGTGCTCTTCAAAGCTTGTCTTGCCTCTCTCGTTATCAGTGTTGAATATATTTTATTTCTTAATAAAAACACAATTAATTCTAAAGTAAATGGGAATCAGGTATTCTAGTATAGCATTCATTTGATAGTGTTAATTTTAAAAATTCTGTATCTTACCTAGACTAGATACAAAGCAGTGTAACAAGATTCTCTTAAAAATTCCAGCCAAAACCTCTGTAGCTATTTAAAATCTCTGATGATAAAGACGATAATTTTATTTCCTTGTATTGAGTTATGTGGTATGGTAAAGTGAGTTAGTACATACAAAGTGCTTAGAACAGTCCCCGTCACATGGAAAACATGCAAAAAATATTCCTGTTGAGAGCAATGCGCACCATCTGAGAGATGGACATGCTTGAACCTCGGACTTGGGGGCGGGTAAGGGCAACATATGTAACCTAAACATCTGTACCCCCATAATATGCTGAAATAAAAAAAAATATTCCTGTTATTCATTGACCTATAATCTCATTCCAATCCTCTTCTTTAGATAGAGAGCATAAATGACTTTTCTTATCATTATTTTAAGTATACTTCCATTTAAGATTAGAACAAATATTTCCCCCTTTCTTCCTTCTGGATTAATTCATAGTGGGGTTAGACAGGAAATAATACTGGATATACTAGAAGGAACTAATACCTGCCTTGTCCTTGCTGTGCCCTTGTTTGTCCTCCCCAGGGCCCTCTCTGGGTAGTATGACCTCTCAGAGCATCTGTGAAAAGTTAGCTGAGTATCTTATTTTCTTGTTTAGAACTTGGTCCAAACTTGGACCAGTGCTCAGCTTCCAGATTCAGAGGCAATGAGTGAAATTTCCCACTTCAACTAGATCAAAAATTGTGGTTTATGCCTGAGAATTTATCTGTGCATTCCTAAGAGACCTAGAGATATTTTTGTTATAGACTTTCTAAAACCATCCACGACAAGGCATATAGTTCTCAGGAAGAGATATACTGGTTGTCTTCTTCACCACCTACTGTTATTTGTCCAAGTTCCAAAAGAATTTCTTTAGAATAGTGGAAATCTTTACTGAAAGTTTCAGGAAATCTCAACGCTTTGCCTGAGATGGGAAATGTTTTAAGCTACATTAAGAGAACCTGTTAATTAGAACTCATGTATGATTATCTGGCTAGAGAGGCATTAGAAGTTCTGTTCAGCTGTCATCTCTAATTGTTGTGGGTGGGTTCTGATACATTCCTATACCACTCCAAGCTAGCAATTTTAACAGCTCAGTGTGGATGAACAAATGGTCTTCTCTTCCTTTCCTCTTCTCCTTGTTGGAGTCATCTCCCTTGTGATATGTAGATTGTAAGGGTAGTAATGGGAGCATAAGAATAGGTGATGGTCACTGCCTTATCCCACATCAGAATTGGTCCAGGCTTTAACTCCCAAATTTTGTTTATCATGTAACTATAAAAAAGATTTATACTCGTTGAGTTCCTTGACTTTTCGCTTAAAAATTACTTTCATACGAAATCATACCAAACTTAAAGTGAATGTAAGGTAATGTGACATAGTTAAACACACAAATGCATACACACTAAACACTACACACATACACACACACACACACACACACACACACTGAAAAAGGAGAAAATTCAAAACTATTTCCTTATAAATTGCACAATCTCTGTAGTGCTAATTTACTTTACCGAAGCTCTTTTTCTTTACGTAAAATATGGGGAAAATATATTTTTACTTTGCACTAGTTTTGAAGATTAAATGATTGAGTTAGTTTATATGTAAAGGTGCTTTATACATTATAAAGATCAAACAAGATGTTATGTCACTGATAGTAAATATAATGGTGTTGCAAATTTAGTTATTGCAAATTTACATTTTAGATCCATGCATTGAATGAAATCCCATGATAATTTGACTTGTTATTTTATATATGACTGTACCATGTGTAAATCACATCTCCTAATATAGCTCCAAATTGAATACAAGATATTGCATAAAATGCATATTAGCCCTGCAATCCAAAAATCATATGGTATTTAAATATACTATGTTGTTTTTTAATGGTTTTGAAACAAATATTGATTAAATAGCATGCAATTATTTCTTTTCTGCTATTTGACCAAATGGCATGTAATTCCAGAGATATTAATGTTAAAGTTTATTCAAAATTTCCAGTTAAGTACTTTGATTTTATTATTATCTTGTGCATAGTTTTCTTTTCTCCATCTATCTCCCTCCCATTGTGGGGTGGGGGAGAGAAAGACAGAGAGAGAGAGAGAATGAGAACAAGATAGAAATGCTTGAGCAAATTATAAATTTTCAAATCATGAATTGGAATATTAAGAAAAATAAATTGGTCTTACTGTCTCCAGTATCCAGTTTTTACAGTGATCCATGACTGTCCATCAGTAGAAATAGTTGAGAGCCTGGACTTAATGGTTCATATTCCTCAATATGTGCTGATAATGACAATTAGCACTAATAGGATATCCAGACACTTTAAGGCAAGAACTGTGTAGAGTTCCTGGTTTTTGCTCGTAATCCATTTTCTTTTGCCATGTCATACAAGCAGGGAATTAAGATGATGGGTTAACCTCCATCAAATGCCATTTTCCATGTCAACGAATCGTTTAGAAGGTGGACTGATATTACATTGTAGAGGAAGTGATCCCAGAGAGAATAAAGCCCATCTGATGCATTAGTGCTATGTAAATTAGTATTCTAATGGCTAATTGTAGGAAAGTGCACACTTTGAGTTATTGTATCATTTTCAAGTGGCTTTAAAATTTAAACCCTTGTCTTTTAGATGGTTTATTTTAGTAATACATTTGAATTCTACAGGAGAATCAGCTTGTTCTCAAATTATGTGTCATGTGCATGAAAATGTCCAGCCTTATTTAGTAGTACAAATTTTATAAGAGGTCAATAGCATATTGAAATTATATTCCTGACATGCTAGCAAACATCACTCCTTTTAGAAGGAGTTTAATAACATGGTAATGTTTATGTAAAGTGGGCTTATAGTGTCACACTTGAATCTAATAAAGTGGACATCCATCATGTTGCAATAAAGAGAAGAGCTTCTAATTAAAGTAGGACATCATTTGTAGGATTAAAGTCATTTAACGTAATTGAAAAGTGTTAATACCCTATTTTATCCTCTTCCATTGGTATTACTTCAAGGGTAAAAACATTTTAAGGTGAAAATGTGTCTTGTGCCTTTAATTGAATGTTATTACCTCCTGATTGCAACGTATTGAAACTGTTTAATTACAAACTTGGAAAATTAATTACTATATCAAGAAACAGATCCCAGAGGGTTATAACGTTCTTTTTTTGTAAGTAAATACAACATAAAAATTGATATGTCCTTATTTATAATCCAACTTGGAAACATACCTCAATATGATTTATTATACCCAAATGTTTTTTCTTAATTGAACAACAGTAAAGCAACGTAGTTCATCCAAATTAATGTTACTGCTTTCATATAAGAACTTTGGAAAGTTGTGACCGGGGTGTATGTATTTAATATGAGATATAGAGTAAACTATAATAATTTTTAAAAGAAAATAATATCATGCCATTCTTTAAGGTAACATGCACATTTTCAGAAACATTCTACATCCCCTTTCTATTTCTAATGATTTGCTTAATCTTGCTTACATAGTAGCATTTGTTCATAGTTCCTTTCAAAGTTGTTACAACCTTCAAAAAGCTTATAGCAGAAGTAGGTTCAGTTCTTTTGAATACCCTTAAGAGAAATTCAATTGATTTATCAAGAATACAAAATGATCAATAGCAATTATAGCTTGCATTCTTTTATACTGTACAATTTATAAAACACATTCGCAGTTAATATTGCAGTCAGATTCTCGCAGTATTTTAGGAATTGAATGAGACATGCATTATTCTGCCCATTTTACAGATGAGGAAACCATGTTTCAAAGATACTAGTACCTAACAGAAAATCTGGAGAGAATAAATGGTTGAGATAAAGATCCACTCTTTTTAAGAATACGGATAATTGTTCCTTCAACTAGAGCATGCTGACTTCTTAGAGCATGTTATTTTCACATGATTTTGAAAAAGTGTCCCAGTGAAACCCACTGAGTGCCACTTAAACATTTCTGTACTGTATATTTTTAAATCTATGTATTTTCTTTTTCCTATCACATTCTTATAATTGTAGTAGTTATTGTTAAAATAATTGTTGTTCCAAGTGGGAAAAGAATGTTGATGAGATTGTGTTTGCTTCCACAGAACCTACTTTTCCCAAACCAACCCCAGCAGCCCAACAGTAGACACTCAGTGTCACCAACCGGAGACCTCACGATCACCAACATTCAGCGTTCAGACGCGGGTTACTACATCTGCCAGGCCTTAACTGTGGCAGGAAGCATTTTAGCAAAAGCTCAACTGGAAGTTACTGATGGTGCGCTATTATTATAGATTTTTCTTATGAAAATAATGATTTTTATTTTAAGATACACATTAACCATGTGGAGTTTTCTGATTTTTTAAATCATTTCAATAAGTGCCTATCTTCTAAGTTTGAATTTAGATTAAAGTAACATTTCTTAATAGTTTCTAATTCTCCCTGATTTAATACCACTTATTTTTCCAAAGAACATCAGAGGTAATTTATTTAGTTCTTAAAAAATGTAATGATGGGCCTGAAGCTGTGACTCATGGCTGTAATCCTATGTAATCCTAGCACTTAGGGAGGCCAAAGCAGGAGGATCACTCGAGGCTAGGAGCTCGAGACCAGCCTGGACAATATAGTGAGACCCCATCACTACAAAAATAGAAAAAAGTAGCTGGCATGGTGGCAAACACCTGTAGTCCCTACTTGGGAGATTGAGGCAAGGGATCACTTGAGCCCAGGAGTTTGAGGTTGCAGTGAGCTATGATGATGCCACTGTACTCTATCTGGGGCAATAGTGAGAGATCTGTTTAAAAAAATAATAATGATGGTGCCTTATTTTTAAAGAAATGACATCACACTTACTGCATATAGAAATGCAATCTGTATATTTTTATGTAATCTTACACTGACATGATTGCTTCTAATAGACATTTATAATTTTATTTTACTCTAAGAGGAGATATCACTTTTAGTATTATCAGTGAAATGAGATAAGTGTTTGGTTAGCTTATCACATTAGGATATTCCTATGACTTTAATTATACATGCACTAAGTTAAATTAATTAAATACTTTCCAAAGTACTGATGAATACTAAAATTATTATGCTTATATCTACATATATATTTTACATCTCAACTGGGGCACCTACATTGTGAGGGATTTAGTTCTTGTCTGCTTTGCTTTTTTTCCCTCTCTAATGCTGGCTTCTGAGATGTAAGAACTATGGTCTGTGGCCTCTCTGATTCTCTTTTTTCTATGCTGGTGAAATTCGATGTGCTTTCATACAATTCAAATTTACATGTAGATTAAAAGGTCATTTAAAATTAATAGAAAGGCAGTATTTTTTAAAATCTGCCCATGATATGACCTGATTCAGTGACATGTCAGGAATGGGAATAAATAGGACAAACATTGGCTGCTGGGACATTGAGTCGTTAATGGCTGCACCTGCTGATGCTGCAGAGATTTACTGCCATGGAGCTGAAAGGAGAAGTCAGGTTCAAGGGTAGCAGTGATGAGAAATTCTCCCTTAGGTGGGCAAGATCTTTGATTCTTCATACGGCCATATCTTTTTAAAAGAATAAATGGTAATTATAGATCATTTTAAAGATCTTAGATTTTCTACTATCAGCAAAAATGTCCAGATATATATACTTGAAAAATAAGATATTCTGGACAAAGCTTAAGTTTTATTTTGTATTACTATAAAACATTCCGAGCTTAAGATATCTGCTATAATCTAGCTATTTATAGAATTTTATGAAACAGTAACTCTAAAATGTTTCTAAATAGAAAAATTGTTATTGAAAAGGCAAATGATATTTGTAGAAAACAAAAGTGATAAATTTAAACAGCCAGTTGATATGACTGAAATGGTTTATGAAACAGATGGATATTCAGAATTATGTCTGATGAAATAAAAAGGAAAACTTTGGAGAACTTATGTTAGTTGATGACATCTCACAAAACAGACATCGTTCTAGCTTTGTTTCTGAGATCAAAATTTAAAAAGTGATAACCATGCTTAAATTTTCTGCTAATTGACCACTTTGTTACAATTGGCTTGAATATTACTTCTTACATTGATTTTTACTTAAATAAGTAATCACAAAGTCAAGATCTTTTTGCAGAAACATTGAATGAAGATTATAGAGTTGTTGGTTTTGACAGTAAAGAAATAAAACTACGAGAACTCAATATTAAGCTTATTAACTATGAAATGTCCGATTTCCTTAAGTACTAAGTTTGACAGTTGATATCTCTGATATTTCACTTTGACACTTGTTTTGTTTTTATTGTGAAGGTACATACTCAGTCTTTCAAACGCATGGTTTGGTTTGTAATTATCTTTCAATTTTTTTAGAGCAATTTTTGTGAAACCATGGATAAGTCAAAAACTCATGTTATTTTCAAATATGAGTTCTGTCATGGAACCAATGCAGCTCAGACAGCTCGAAATATCAACAAAGTGTTAGGGAAGGATGTGACTAATGAATGCACAGTACACTGATGGTTTGAGAAGTTCCATTCTGGTGATTTTAACACATTGACTGCCACACTAGAAAAAAAAATTTTTCATTGGCTACGGTGTTTTATTACATAAATAGAATAAAAATTTTGAAAACAAAATGATCCTTTCTAATTTAATGAAAAATGTTATTTTTAATTGTTTTCTCTGTGTGTGCAACTTGAAAAATAGTTCACACAGCTCCCAAGGTAAAGAGACATGTGAGTTACATGTGTTTCACGAGGCTCAAAACCAGAGTAAGCTAAATACAACTCATATGGCAGTTAATGTGTTAATCTTGAAAATGAGTCCCGTGGGTGATCTGAGACCAAGGTGGATAATAATGAGCTGAAAGTTGTAGTGGAAGCAAATCCATCTCAACCTACACATGCATTAACAGCAAGGTTTGACATTACTATTCCAACAATATTGAACCTTTTAAAACAAATCAGCAAGGTAAAGAAGCTGGGTAGATGGGTTCTGCATGAGTTAAACAAGTGTCAGAAAAGAAATCATCTCAAAGCTTGCCTTTCTTTGTTGTCACGACATAAAGGTGAACCATTTGTACACTGTATTGTTACATGTGATGAAAATGGATTCTTTTTGACAATCGCAAGTGTCCGGCACAATGGTTGGATAAAGATGAAGTGCTGAAACACAGTCCAAAACCTAATACTCATCAAAAAAAGCTAATGCTGTCTGTTTGGTGGTCCAGTGTTGGTATTATCCACTACAACTTCATGAAACCTGCTAAATCAATTACAGTGGATGTCTACTGCAACCAATTGGATGAAATGATGAGGATGCTTGGATTAAGCAGCCAAGAATGGTCAATAGGAATAGGTCAATCCTCCTGCAAGACAGCACTTGACCACCTGTTGCACAAACAATGCTGCTTAAAGCTAAAGCAGCTGGACTTGGAAACTCTCTGTCATCCACTGAATTCACCAGACCTTGCGCCAACTGACTACCACTTCTTCCAGGGTTTGGACCACTTCTTGCAAGGAAAAATATTCAATTCTTAACAAACTGTGGAAAATGCCCTTTGTAATTTCATGGCCACTAGTTTTCCAGGATGCGCTGCTGCTGGCATAAACAAGCTACCGTTAAGATGGCACAACTGTGTCGATAGTTTAGGCGCATATTTTGATTAATTGTACTGCTTCTTGTTTTCACTTTTGATTCAAAATCAGATCTTTCATATTTAATGACATATGCATATATATATACACACACACATATACACACACATATTGTAAATAACTGTCTCTAAATATTAAGTTGCCACATATTGCATGATGACTTAGCTTCTATTCATAGTTTTGATTTTTGAGATTGGTTAATGACAACAGGTGAAACATTATTTTCATTTTGAACATGTACATTGTAGTATGATACAGGACATTTCAGAGCCAATTACAATTCCATTGTAGAATGAAAACATATATTCAGAGAAACAAATGATCCTAGGCATATCTTGTTTTATTGCATTTAGTTTTATTGTGCTTTACAGATAATCACATTTTTGTAAAAACTTGAAGGTTTGTGGCAACTCTGTGTCAAAGAAGTTTATCAGTGCCATTTTTCCAACAGCATGTGCTCACTTCAGGTCTCTGTGTTACATTTTGGTAATTCTCATAATACTTCAAGCTATTTAATTATCATTATATTTGTTATGGTGATCTGTGATCAATGATTTTTAATGTTACCATTGTAATTGTTTTGGGGTGCCCCAAACCTCATCTGTATGAGATAGTGAACTTAATCAGTAAATGTTGTGTGTTCTGACTTCTCCACTGGTTGGCCCTTCCCCCATCTCTCTCCCTCTCTTTGGGCCTCCCTATTTCCTGAGACACAACAGTTGGGTCAATTAATAACCTTATGATGACTTTTAAGTGTTCAAGTGCAACTCTCATTTTAAATCAAAAGCCAGAATTGACTAAGCTTAGTGAGGAAGGCTCATCAAAAGCTGAGATAGGCCAAAAGCTAGGCCCCTTGTGCCAAGCAGTTAGCCAAGTTGTGAACACAAAGGAACAATTTCTGAAGAAAGTTAAAAGCGCTACTCCAGTGAAAATATAAATGATAAGAAAGTGAAACAGATTTAGTGCTGATATGGAGAAAGTTTTAGTCTGGAGTGGAGATCAACTGGTCACAACAGTCCCTTAAGCCAAAGCCTCATCCAGAATATGACCCTAACTCTTTACACTTCTATGAAGGCTGACAGAGGTGAGGAAGCTGCAGAAGCAATGTTTGAAGCTAGCAAAGGTTAGCTCATAAGGCTTAAGGAAAGAAACCATCTTCATATGTAAAAGGGTAAGGTAAGGCATCAAGGGCTGACGTAGAAGCTGCAGCAGTTTATCCAGAAGATCTAGCTAAGATCATTGATGAGGGTGGCTGCACTAAATAACAGATTTTCAATGTAGACAAAGCAGACTTGTTTTGGAAGAAGACTCCATCTAGGACTTTCATAGCTAAAGAGAAGTCAGCGCCTGGCTTCAAAGCTTCAAAAGACAGGGATGACTCTCTTGTTAGAGGCTTATGCCTTGTTAGAGGTGACTTTAAGTTGAAGACAATGCTCATTTATCATTCTAAAAATTCTAGGGCTCTTAACAACTATGCTAAATCTACTCCACCTGTGCTCTGTAAATGGAACCACAATGCCTGAATGACAGCATAACTGTTTACAGCGTGGTTTACCAAATATTTCAAGTCCACCGTTAACACTATTGATCAGAAGAAAAGTCGTTTCAAAATATTGCTGCTCCTTGACAATGTACCTGATCACCCAAGAACTCTAATGGAGATGTACAAAGAAATTAATGTCTTCGTACCTGTTAACCCAACATTCATCTGCGACCCATGGATCAAGGAGTAATTTTGACTTTCAAGTCTTATTATTTAAGAAATACATTTTGTAAGGCTAAAGCTGCCATAGACAGTGATTCCCCTGATGAATCTGGGCAAAGTAAATTGAAACCATCTGGAATGGATTCACCATTCTAGATACTATTAAGAATCTTCACGATTCATGGGAAGAGGTCAAAATATCAACATTAATAAGAGTTTGGAAGAAGTTGATTCCAGCCCTCATGGATGACTTTGTAGGGTTCAAGACTTCAAAGGAGAAAATAACTACATATGTAGCAGAAATAGGAAAAGAACTAGAATTAGAATTGGAGCCTCAAGATCTGACTAAATTGTTGCAGTCTTATGATAAAAACTTGAACAGATGAAGAGTTCTTTCTGATGGATGAGCGAAGAGAGTGGTTTCTTGAGATGGAATGTAGTCCTGGTGAAGATGTAATGAATATTGTTGAAATGACAGTAAAACATTCAGAATATTACATAAACTTAGTTGATAAAGCAGCAACAGGGTTTTAGAGGCTTGTCTTCAATATTGAAAGAAGTTCTGCAGGTAAAATGCTATCAAACAGCACTGCTTGCCACAGAGAAATCTTTTGTGAAAGAAGCGTCAATTGATGTGGTAAGCTTTACCGCTGTCTTGTTTTAAGAAATTACCACAGTCAACCTTCAGCAACCACCACCCTGATCAGTCAGCAGGCATCGACGTCAAGGCAAGACCCGACATCAGCAAAAAAATTAGGACTTGCTGAAGGCTTACATGATCATTAGCATTTTTTGACAATGAAATATTTTTAAATTAAGGTATGTACATTGTTTTTTTTTTAGACACGATGCCATCGTACACTTCATAGACTGCAGCATAGTATATAACATAAGTTTTATATACACTGGGAACCCCAAAATTTGTGTCACTTTTTGGTTTGTAATATTTGCTTTATTTTGTTGATCTTGAACTAAACCTGCAATATCTTCAAGGTATACCTGAATTCCATCTCTACTGATGTTTCTGTTGTTACATTTTTGTACTTGGACTCATTTGCTGGAAATATTTTGAATTCAAGTGTTCATATAAAATGAAATTGCTAATGGTGATGAAAGATGGCATATTGCATGATAATTTTACTGATTATAGATTGAGCTAAGATGTTCCAATATACATGAGTTCCAAAATATTTCTTTAAAAGACACTTTTGTTATTACACTGCCACTGTTCTTTCTTTTTCTTTTCTTCTGCTGTATCTTTTTCTCTTAGAAAATTAGAAAATCATAATGAGATTACTGTGAGTAGAACAAATAGAATCTGAAAAGACTGGACAGATGAAATGTATTTTTATCTTATATTGACAACAAATGCCACATCATGATCTTATATAAATGGTTTATTGAGGATTTATAATGCATAGTTAGAGAACACCATGGAGTTGTTCACAGATCACTGGAATCCCTAAATGTTCATTTAACCTTTGACATTAGTGCCATAGAAACCTGTGGTCATCTTTTACTCATAACATCCTTGAAACTGAAAATTCCTTCTGGCCAGGAGATTTTCAATTACTTTATTGATCAAATTCATTCAAAAAGTGATGAGCTACTCATTTAGGTAGTAAAAAAAAAAAAAAAATACAATGAATTAGATGACCTTTGGCTGCATCTAATGATTTCAGGGATGTGACAGTAAAAGCAGGTTATAAGAAGTTACTTGAATTCTATACAGGTATATTTAATTTGACACAAAAATGTAGCATCATTTAAAATTTAATATATATGTTCTCTTCTGATAATACAGACTCAAACTCACTTTCTCACTGAATCAAAAAATTCATAATGTTTTGTGCATTTACCCATTTTTGACCCATGAGCCATAAAGTTTGAATTTCTATTTGCCCAATGAGTCAGGATTGTTATAATATTGTAATCCCCCATTCCCCTAAGATTATTTTATTTATTTCTAAAATGACGTATTTGATGAAGAAAAACATTGAAATAAATGCTTCTAGTTTTTGTTTGTAAACAATAAATAATTTTTTATTGTTTTCCTTAGGTTTTTGTCATTGGTGTAGTAGGATTAGGTTTATTGGGGTCCACAGTCTCTTGATATGCAAGGGGCCTATTTCATAAATTCTAATTTTAATAAAATTGGCTGGCTTTTTTGTGGTAGGCTCTGAAAGGCCTATTTAATTTTAATGTTTTCTTCCTCAAAACTGTGAGCTCTAGTAATAAAGATGATACATACAGATTGGGAAATAGATAGTAAAATCAACTGGTATTTATAAAAGCTGGTGGTCAAAAGAGATTTGAGCATTAAGCAAATTTTTTTTATTATGCGCAATGTAATACATGATGACCTTTCTGACAAAAGACTTTCTTTCACAGTTGCTTCCCAATAATTAGAATCCACCTTCTTTTTTTTCCCCCTGTGGAAGTCATGTATGCTTTTATGTGTTATATATAACATATTTTGTGTATTACATATAAATATATATGATAAAAAGTATATTTTGTATCAGAAATCAAAGTCTGTGCTATCTGTGCTGAAGTTTATAGAACTTTCTCTTAAGGAAGGCTTCCTTGGACCTGGATATAACCGTTTGATTATAAGGTGATCTTCTAATGAATTCTAAATGAAATCTTACCTCCAATTAAATCCCTATATCACTTAGCCATTTAAATAATAGTCATATGATAATATGTAAACATTGATTTTATATGAATACTCTATTTTTGTCATACCATAAATATAGTTTACCTATACTGCTTTTTTTTTGCTTAATTATAAGCACTAATTAAATCAAATCATGCAAATGATATGACTGTAGTTTGAAGACCCAGTGTCACAATTTTGGAAGTAAATTATTTATAATCTAATATTTTAGCATCAATAGACATTTTAGTCTATGTGAATATAGCACACAACTGGTGCCATGAAGGGTAAAATTATGTACTATACATATATTTATAATAAATGAAAAAGTAAAAATTGACTACCCATATGATGCTGTGCAGGCTTTCTTAAGTATGAATACGAGAAATAAATTGAATATTTTGTTAATGACTGCCGTAAGCTATCTGTATTTTCATTTTCATTTTAATATGACTAAGCCTATCAATACAATTAAAAACTAAATTCTAAAATGTCAGAATTTATGCCAACATCATTTTAAATATAATTAATGCAAAGTAAGTTATCAACAATAGTATGGCTTTAGTATATATGGATATATGAATAGTATGTATAGATGACAAATATACGATAGATTTAATATGTCCGGAATAAGTTATAAGTATTGCTTTGGAGTTTTAACCTTAGTTTCAATGACAGTATAGCAAGACTACTGGATTTCATAGAAGTTAAAATATCCTGAAAATATTTTTATTTTTTAGTTTTGACAGATAGACCTCCACCCATAATTCTACAAGGACCAGCCAATCAAACACTAGCAGTAGATGGTACAGCATTACTAAAATGCAAAGCCACTGGTGATCCTCTTCCTGTAATTAGCTGGTTAAAGGAGGGATTTACTTTTCTGGGTAGAGATCCAAGAGCAACTATACAAGAGCAGGGAACGCTGCAGATTAAGAATTTAAGGGTAAGTACCATTCGACTTGTACTTGAGTCATCATCTCAATATAAGTATTGCTCTGGGGAAAAACTTTGTGGTGAACTTAAAGTCTTACATCCCAGCACAATTGCTATACATTTTTAAATAGGTTATGTACTTCTTATTTTAAAAATGATAAGCCAAAAGTAGAGGGAAGGTCTTTGTTTGGATGTTACTCATAAATTTATAACAGACCTTGAAACTTTTATTCCTTCATCCCATCGCATATGTATGTAGTCAATGAAACTAGAAATCTTAAATACGTAAAGCTAGTAATAATAAGATACTTAAAATTTGAAGGTGATGATTTACTCTTATTAGCAAAGGAAGATTGTGGGAAATGTAGATAAAGTGGCTTGGCCAAACAGTTGAGTGGAAAAAATAAAGAGATGAGACTAAGTACATAGCAAGCAGGTTGGGCTAGTTGGTGGAAAACCTTGTATTTTAGATTAAGTTGCTGTGTAGTTTAGATTTAAACCCATGGACAAGAACAAGCTATTGGCAGTTTATTAAATGAAGTTTACATGACAAAAAATGACCATTTCTAGCAACTTAACAAGTCAGACCTGCTACAGGAGCAACTCAAAATAAAATATGAAGCTATCAATATTATATGAGTTATCTAATACATGTAACAATATTAGTAAAACTATAGAGACTTAAAGCAACACACATTTATTGTATCACAGTTTCTGTGAGTTAAGAGCCTGGGCATGATTTAGCTGGGTCTTCTGCTTGAGGGTTTCATAAAGATGCATTTGAGTATTGACTAGAGTTGTGGTCCCATGTGAAGATTGACTGAGGATGGATTTGCTTCCAATTGGCATGATTGTTGGTACCATAAGTTCCTGTGGCTACCGGACTAACAACCTCAGCTTCTTGCTGACTGTTGACTGGAGGCTGCCTTTAGTCCCTCACCATGTGGATCTTCCCAATATGATTACTTGCTTTCTCCAAGTTAGCAAGGAAAAGAGTTTTCTAGCAAGATGGGCATTACAATCTATGTTACAAATCACAAACATGACATCATGAAACTCTTGTGATATCGATTAGTTAGAATTAAGTCAACAGGTCCCACCCACATTCTAGGTGGAGGATTACACAAAGTATAAATACCGGAAGGTTGTTATCATGGAGGCCACCTGTCTTCTACCAGTATATTCAATGGATTCAACCAGGGATAGTAAATTTCTCCACTCATCCCCCATGTAGCAAATGCTATGCTAAAGCTAGAGAGTGTATTATAGTAATCACAGACTGGGGATTAAAATAAGAACATAGCTGATGTAACAATACATGAAGAAAAATTGACTGAAAATGATTTAGTGGAGGAGCAATTTAGTAAAATCTGTTGCCCAGGTAGAAATTGGGAGCCAAGATGGAGAAACAAAACAAAACAAAACAAAACAAAAAAATGTTGTAGAATTTTCCATTCTGAAGCCAAAAAAGAAGGTAAAAATTTTTCACTACGTATATTTTGAAATGGTTATGATTTGGAGGATTCTTTTCTTATGATGGGAATATATTTACAAAGCATGTTTGTCTGATTGTTTATTATTATATCACACAGATTTACATGACAAAAGGAAGAATGACTCTATTTTTGCTGCATGCACAAAAACACATGCATGAATAAATTTTAATTTATTAATATAATTTATATATATAATTAACTTTAGTTTCGAGACATAGGCATTAATTATTGCTCTAGAAATACTGTTGCCAAGTTCAGTTAAAGTAAATTAATACAGACATTTTTAGCTTGTTTTTATTGATTATAAATCGTTAACCTTCTTTGAACAAAATGGAAGTTATT
Organism: Indri indri; assembly: GCA_004363605.1. NCBI lineage: Eukaryota > Metazoa > Chordata > Mammalia > Primates > Indriidae > Indri > Indri indri. Next base: position 1,772 of record RJWJ010011503.1, on the reverse strand, counting down.
AAAAAATTAATGCTAACTCTCTTTGTGTAAACACTTTAACCTCTATCTCTGGGCTAAAGGCAGACTTGGGCCATGGAGGTTAATGCATTTTCACTGTATCACTGAATTAAAGGGTATGCTTGAGTAGTCAACATTTTTAGTAATGTTTGAAAGAAGCAATTAAAGGTGGGTGCTTGATGATGTCAGACAAACGTTGAGCCCTGTGACAGACTTCTGAGTAGTGTGTCTGAGATGCCAGCTCCTAGGGGCTTGTTTGCAGCCAACTGCACAAGGAGAAAAGTAGGTGATAGAGTTTGCTAGCACATTAATCTCTTTTTAAAGCAATTGATTAAGGATAAAAGGACAAGGTTGGAAAAGATATGAAGCACTACTGACTAGAAAAGTCATTATTTAAAGTTAAAGGAATAGAAAGAAATGTGGCGATTATGATGATGATACAGGAATGAGTTTTATCAATTATATTTTGGTTTTTGATATCATTTTTTATAAACTGCAAGATGAAAACATTGCTCTTTTTCTGTAAGATGACCATCTTTATAGAGGGATAAAAATAGGCTCTACAGTACTTCACTCGTACAATCAAGAGAGGGTTTCTGTAGGTCATATTCCTTTGTGTTTTACTATTTCTTTTTCAGTACTTAATGCAATGGGGAAAAATAACATGATGAATACTGTGTCCTCATAGTCCTGCTAATTGGTAACTGAATCTGTATCTTTTAAGAAGCAGAATATTCCAATACTCATTAAAACGTACCTACCGCAGCTAATGTCAGACTTGTATCTCCACACAATGACAAGGAGATGCAGTTAAGAAGCATTACCTACATACACTTCTTTTAGCATTTGCAAGTAATAACAAGTGGTACATTTTAGTTCAACAGCTATAATAAAATGCAAATTCTTTTACTCTTTCACAGACCATATTCAAATGAACACCCCATTAAAATCCAACCTCGGCTCATTATATTTAGTTTGTGAGTGATGCTTCTTAAATGCAAAGATTTCTAATGACTGTAATGCGTGCACAGCCACATTCGAAAGAATGGCTCTTTCCACAATGGCTATCCCCATCATCCCTCTGTGTAATAGAAGACAATTGTATAGAGATAATCTGGCAAAGAATGACATGCCAGAGCAATTTGAAACTGAAGTTAATATACATACTGGCATTTAAAATCAATTAAGATAGTGAAATGACAGTAACATCCATGCACTAATGATTTACCTGGGAATCAATCGTGAAAGCTTGGGTCATCAATACACTTAGATTTTGAACCCAGCGGATACAATATTCTATGAACTTCCGTATTTTATCAACAATTAGACTCATGTTCATCACGGAATTTTAATTTTACACCTCTGCCTTGTCTTAATTTGTTTGGTTCTCGGTTTCTCTTCCCAATGTCACTTTTCCTTCGCCCCTAAACTAATGCCAATGGATGTTGCTTGCGATCTAAGCCCACAAGGCTCAATCACAGAGAGGAGCTTCGAGTTGTTTCTTTTATTGATCTCGGGGTATATTTTAAGGGACAATCATAGAATCTTCTGCCTTTTACATCAGTAACAGAGAACTCTTGATTATATCAAGTCTTTCTAAAAGTCTTTTGCCACTCTACAATGAATAAGGAAACATTTCAAGTGCTCAATAAAATAACACATTTTAAAGTATGCTTTAAAAAAGAGTTATATATTGGATTATTTTTATGGTCCCTTTCAGCTTGACATTGCAGTGACTCTATAGCCATAGTTCGTTTTTTTGTGTGTTTTTTTTT
>RJWJ010011502.1:0-44201 GCA_004363605.1 Indri indri | reverse complement strand
AACAAAAACCACATGTACTCACTACTAAATTTAAACTTACAGGTCAACACCCATGTGTACATATGGTAGTAAAGTTCAACGGAAATCAAGCAGGTGGCGGGGAGGGGATGGGTAAATTCACACCTAACAGGTACAGTGTGCACTGTGTGGGTGATGGACACACTTATAACTTTGACTCAAACTGCACAAAAGCAATTCACGTAACCAAAACATTTGTGCTCCAATAATATTCTGAAGTTTTTAAAAAAACAGCATCAGTAAGGAGAGAACTACTTAGGAGCTCTGTGTGTATGAGTAGAGCTTGTTGATTGGAAGACTCTGCTCAAGGATGAGCAGACAGAGAGCTGGCCTTGACATAAGACCACCAAATGCCAGAATTGCGTTGGAAAAGAAATGCTTATTCTTGTTGCCCTGAATCTCCCCAATTTGTTCAGTTTGTTTGCAAAACATGCTTTTGTTTGTTTTTATGTTTGTTTGGAGGTAAATTACTGATCATCAGGTCTTTTCAATACAAGTTGAAGTAGACACAGACTCTTCATATACAGATTTTCAATCTGTAATGATTCTTCGGGCTAAAACCCTTTTGATGTAGCCCAAAGAATCATTCTTCCTGTTCAACTAAATAAGTCCCACACTCTCCCAGAGTTCTGCATATTCAAGAATGCAGTTTGCTTCCCTATAATCCTTCATCCACTTTCTGTCTTCCAGAAATTTGTTTAAAACCTCTCCTTTGCTGATAATCTACTTTTGCTCTTTTTGACTTTGCGATTAATATGTCTCTTAAATTTTTACAGTAATTTTAATAGGGATTTTAAAAGGACACAAAATAAATAAGCATGGGCAGTCAACCATCCTAAACCAGAATTCCATGATTCGGTTTAGAACAAGACACATCCTGTTTGTCTTGCCCATCATGCAATAAGTCTCATTTTATTTACTCCACCTCAAAAAGTTTAAATTTGGAACATGTTACATCACTTTGAAAAAAATGAAAAATATAAACGAGAAACTTCCTGAATGAATTTGTAGATGAGTAAGAATCAACAGGGACACTAATGGGTGACCAACAGCACCAGGAAAGCCAGTAGAATGGGGGTCTAGAAATCCTGCTCAGGAGAATGATTGATTTCATTTCCTTTTTAATTAATGTATTTGTTCAATGATTAAATGCATATTGATTACTCAGTATTCCTTAGACACCATTATAAATTAATACATACACACATACACATTTGTGCTTTTAGAGATCACAGTCCAACAGAAGGGCATGATGCCTCGATGCCTGACTTCACAGCATATGACGACTGCTTCAGCAAGAAAATCCCAAATAATTTATTAACTATTGGGTGGCTGTTATATATTCCCACAATTGTATGAGAAGTTAGGCATGGTTTCCATGAGAAGGATTTACCAGGTAGCAGTGAAAGAGAATCGTGTATTCCATAGAAAGATCATAGGCTTTGGAATCACACAGACCTGGATTTTCACCCCAAATTCTCCACCACTCACTAATTCTGTGACTTTTGGAAAGTTGCTTTACCTCTCTGAGACTCAACATTCCCTTTTGTAAAATGGATATACAGTAGAAGCTCCCTTAACCAACCTCCATTTAACCAACTCCCCAAATTAATTATTAACACTCTCCATTCTCCCTTAAACATGCTGACTGATGGCCAACCACACTGAAAGCACACAGCTTGCAGGATACTCAAGAAGATAATGCCCCTTCTACCAAAGAGTACACTTACCAAGACACAATTGTGTTTGTATTTAAGGATACCAATTTCACTTATTATTTTAATTACAAAACAGCTAAACATTTTACATACTAGTGGAATATGAAGGCAAAAGTAAAAGACAAGTCACTTTTAAAACATTGTCAAATTAGTTGTTGGTGATATAACTGTAAAAACTGATTTGGGAGAAGTTGTAAAAATTTAAAAAGATTCCATGCTCAAATTGCTTTGCAGGTGTTCCTATACCCTAGACATTTAGGAAATCATAAATAAAGCATTATAGATGTAGTTTATGCAAAAGAAAAAAAAGACCAAAGAGTTTAATCAATGGACTTATAATCAAAGAAAAGCTCCGGCCTTACATCAAATGGCTGACAATGAATATAGTGTTATACTTTTGGTATTAAAGTAAAACTTTGTGAAATGATGGTGTGCATTAATTAAAATACCTAAAGCATTGATTACAGTACCTGGCACACAGACATTCCATAAATGGTAGGCATTATTGTTGTTATTTAAGGAGATTTGTTATTTTATTTGACAAATATTTATTGAGTCCACTCTGTGCCAGGACCTGGGCATACTATGATGAGCAAAACAACCCTGGACACTGCCCCATGTATCTTATAACCTAGAGGGAGAGGCAGATGTTGATCAAACCATCACGCAAATCCATAATCACAATGTTTGAGAAGGGCTGTGGAGGAAAAGTACAGTGAGCAATGACAACACACATCAGGGGACCTGATCTATGCTGAGGTCACTAGAAAGTCTCCTTTGAGCTGAGTTCTGCATCATGAGTCAGAGTTAACCCGCCAAGGAAAGGGCAGGGTTCCAGGCAAGGGAACAGCAAGTTCAAACACCCTGCAGCGGGAGAGGTTGGCTGTAGGAGATCTGGAGCATCTCATGACCTCCCAGCCACATGCTGAAGTTTGGATCAGTTTGCAGAAACTATGAATGCAGTAGGGTTCATGCCAGCATCTTTTATATGCTCTTCATCCTTCTGACCAAAAATACATGTTTAAGTCTATCTGCATTCTTCTTCTAATTATAATTGTTAAACCTAAGAAGACAAAGGAGAAAAAAAGAAGAAAAGACAAAGCCATGCATGTCTTGGATGTTAAAAGGTAAAACATAATTTGCTTCATCTCCAGGTAGAAAAAAAGTTCCTAGGGTTTAACTGTGGTTATGTGGTTTGCAGAGGTGAGAAATGTCCATTTTTATCAATTTCTTAATGTGCACAGCTTCAGCCTAGTCTGTAATCTTCCATAGCGGAATAATATTTACAGCTTCCTTTTGTTTTCTTTCCGTTAGTGGCAGCTGTTTTTCTACGATTATTTTATTCAAATAATTAACACACTGATTTATTTCATCTTGGTGGCCTGGAGCAATGGTGCTAAGGGTACAAATTTTTGCATCAAACAAATACACAGACCACAGAAAATGAATCACACTATATTTCCTTCTTTTCAGATTCTCCTGAAGTCAAGTAAGAAGAATTCTGGGGACCATCCACTCTTGGACAAAAAAGTTTTACAGCCAACAATAGTCTGCATAAACTATTCACCCTTTAAGACCATATGCCTTGGCTGGGTGCAGTGTCCCGTGCCTGTAATCATAGCACTCTGGAAGGCCAAAGTGGGAAGATCACTTGAGGTCAGAACTTTGAGACTGGCCTGAGCAAGAGTGAGATTCCGTCTCTACTAAAAATAGAAAACATTAGCTGGGCATGGTGGTGCATGCCTGTAGTCCCAGCTACTCAGGAGGCTGAGGCAGGAGGATCACTTGAGCCCAGGTTTGATGTTGCTGTGAGCTAGGCTGATGCCACGGCACTCTAGCCCAGGCAACAGAGTGAGACTCTGTCTCAAAAAAAACAAAACAAAACAAAAAAAAAAAACGCCATTTGCCTCAATTGGCTATTATTTTCTCAGAACACATCCAGTGAGCTAAATGTGTACATGTTCATGTCTCAGCCAATGAGGAAGGCTAAAAAGGAGTGACGCTGAAAGATGCCATCACCCAAGCCCTCCGCTGTCAGCTCATAAGGGGAGGGTGTTGTATTGTCAAGAAAATACTTTCGATCTTAGCTGAGACTAAGTTGCTAAGCAAGCCAGACTTCAGGATTCAGAAAATCTATCCTGGACAACAAATCTTAAACTTACAATGGTCCTAATTAGGACTAGTGAGTTAGATTGAGTGTTTAGAGGCCAATTTTTTTTTTTATTTTAAATAAAGAACATTTGTTCAGTGTGATGCTGCCAACAGGATTTTACTCATTGTACTGGTCTCTCTTTTACAACTCTGCCCAAGTAAACCAGCCAAATCCCTGTAGTCTGTTCCAGAACCACACTGGGAACACCAGCATGAATTGTTAATAAGTCTGAATTACACAATAATTTGTAAACAGCACTCCCTTAATTGCCAACAAGAATTTGCTAAAACACTAATGGCTAGCCAGGTGTGGCCTAGAAAAAAGCACTTAGGACTCTCAAGGCAGAAGCTCATGTCCAGCACATCCGAGTGGACATGGTTTAGCAGTCAGGTGGCCTGGATTCTCATCTTCTTGTTCATTCTGCGTGGCTCGTATAAATCAGTTGGCCTTTTTATTCCTCTATTTTCTCATCTTTAAAATGAGCAGAATATGCTAATGATCTTTATACACTTTCTGACTCCAAAATTCTAATTTTACATCTCCAAATCATTTCAAGTGGCACATGGTCTCTAAATAAACTGATCCTGCTAAATGGATTCTAACTCAACTTTCAAGTTTATTTGCTTAAGTAGGTTAAACATCCCCACATTAGGAGCTCTGAATCGTGTTCTCTCTATTAATTTTCTCATAAATAGCACAGAAGTAAGTTGCAACCCAGTTTTGCCTGCAATATCATAAAATCTAAATTAGTTGAATTTAAATTGGTGAAGTGTGAGTATGCATTAGATTAAAACCTAATGTCAATTAACTGTGCATATTCTATCTGGGGTCCTTGTCTCTTTCTCTACACCAAATGCCCAGGAATTTGTAAATTGCCCAAGCTTCCACAGATATTCACAACACTTGAAAGTCCAGACAGGTTCTGCCCTGAATGCCACACTGATATTTAACACTAACAGTAACCACTCTCTGAGAGCCTCTTACAAGTCTGATGAGGAGCAGTCATCTTAACACCATGGTCTCTACCTTTGTGACACTCCCACAAAGCAAACATCATTATCTCCATGGTATAGTTTGAGATCAAAGTATGATCAAAGTTTGATCAAAGTCACACAGTTGGTCATGGCCAAAGCCATGATTTGAATTCAAGTCTTGCTGGCTCAGAGATCCCAGCTCTTTTCACTGTTCCACAGGAGTGAACAGCATCAACAGAAAGGAAGGCTACTGAATCATGACAGCTGTTCCCTGTCAGAGTTTTCTTGGCATAGAGAGGGCCAGGCGGGGGAAGGCTCTAGGCAGTGAGGATGAGGTGTGGAGTCTAGGTCCGCAGAGTGCAGGAGAGTCCAGGCAGGCAGTTCTGGGCGGGGAGAAACAGCTTGGTGGGCCAGAACAATGAAAGCTGCTGCCGCAAAACATCACAGGGTCGTCAAAGGGTTTCAACAGGGACCAAGGGGTGATGTTTATCATGAGTTTCATATTTTAGGGGAAACATCCTGGAAATAACTTTAAGAATAATTTAGAAGGAAGTAAAGAGAGATCAGAAGTATGAAGATCGTTGAAGAAATTATCCTAACGCTCCAGGTGAGAGGAGATGTGGGCCTGAACTGGGACAGTGTCAGAAGGGAGGGATAAAGGATTGGTAACTTGGTGGACAGTTAAACTGGGGAAGTGGCTACGGATGAGGCTGCGTCAACCCGGGAGCAGCTCTGATCTGTCTTTCTCTTGCCCCTGTGGCACACCTGGTGCAAAGTCTGCCGCCTCATGCTGAAAGCCACTGCTCTGGATGGTCTTGACGTCCACTAGACCCAAGACAAGCAAAAATAGAATGCGTGGGTCACATTGAGCTCCTTATCTACGTATCTCTTCTCTATTTTTAAGAAGAGATAGAGTCTACAGCGCATGGTTCCCTCTCACTGGCAGTCTGTGATCAGACCGGGGGTAGGAAAGAAACTGCCATTAAGGAATACAGAAAATGCGCAACTGAAAGACGCGCTTGGAGCGTCCCACTGCGTGTGTGAGTCCGCGACCGCGTCAAAGGGAGGTTTATCCCCATGGAGACCACGAAATGGCTAGGTTGGCGTGAGCTCGCATCTGTCTAACTCCTGTGCCTGACTTCAGCTTCCAGCTCCACCTCCGCACGCATGCGCCGGATGTAGCTCAAACTCAACACCCAAATGTCTCACCACCCAACTCCAAGCAGCCCCTACGTTTCACCTGGACTCTTGCAGCCATCCCCTAACTGGCCCCTCACACCCACCCTGGCCCCTGCCCCCAGATCATCCTCAACACAGCAACCCCCAAAGCTTTTCAAGCCTAACTTGGATTATTTCACTCTTCTGCTCAAAACTACCCCTGGCGCCATGGTCAAAGTCCTCCCGCGGCCGGCACAACCCTGCTTACCCCTGCGGCCCGTGGTCACTGACCCCATCGCCTCCTGCCGCCTTCTCCTCACTCTGCTCCGGCCTCATTGTCCTCCTCCCCCAACTCACACGCACCAGGCCCACGCCAACTCAAGGCTGCACACCGGCTTTTCCCTCTTCCTAGAACACTCTTTCCCCAGACACCCGTAAGTCTCGCTCCCTCGCCCCCTCCCGGATTTTGTTCAGATTTCTCCTCCACAGTGAATGGTATCCTAGGCCCCTTATGGAAAATCGCAAATCTCCCCGCTTCCCTGCGCCACACTCAGATGCCCTCCTCAACACACTGACACTGCTTTATGTTTCTCCAAAGTGTATTACGCCCTAACACACTGCTGTGGGCTGAGTCAAGCTCCCCTAAAAGACGGTGAAGTCCTAACCCCAGTACCAGTGAATGTGACCTTATCTGGAAAGAGGGTCTTTGCCCATGATCAAGTTCAGATGAGGTCATTAGAGTGAATGAGCCCTATTCCAACATAACTAGTGTCCTTATTAAAATAAAAAAAGGAAATGTAGACCCAGAGACACACAAACCTGGGGAAAGCCGTGTGAAGACGAAGGTGGAGATGAGGGTGATGCCTGTACAAGCCGAGGAACATCGAAGATGGCCAACAACCCACAGAAGCCGGGGGAGAGGCCTGGAGATCGCCCCTCACAGTCCCCGCAAGAAACCAACCCTGCCAAAGCTTGGACCTCGGACTTCTGGCTTCCAGAACTATGAGACAATACATTTCTGCTGTCTAAACTACCTAGTTTGTTATGTCAACCCTAGCAAAGTAAAACATACCCTATTTATATAATTTGCCTGTTGTTTTGTGTTTATTGTCTATCTTCACCCTACCCCACCTCCCGCCTCCAAAGGAAAGCTCCACATACACAGGGATTTGTTCATTTTTGCTATGATATCTCCAGCCGTAAATTTTGTTGAATGAATCAACAACTGTGCCTCCATTCACATTCCTAGCATTTTCCCCCACCTCTCCCCAAGACAAACTCATTTCAGCTTTCACCCCAAATACCACAGACTGTGATGCCTTCTTAGCTTTGCTGATGTTTCCTCTGCCTGAGATGCCCACCTGCCCTCCTCCACCTGTTACGTTCTCCTTATCATTTAAGATGCATCCATGTCATTCCTTCAGTGATTCATTCCCTTCTCTGCCCACTGCCGTTTTATTGTTCCCTTAGTTGTGCTTCTCTGCCTATGAAAAGTGTCCTCCTTGAGTTCTGGAACCATATCCTATTACTCTTTGTATCCCCAAACCTGGCCCAGTGTCTGGGACACCAGAGGTGCTCGGTAAATGTTTGCTAGATTGAATTAAATCTGTATCCTGCAGATTTTTGCTCTTGCCGCCTTCCCTAGACTGCTAGCCACAGCAGGGTACAAGAGGATTAGAAGGTCTTTGCAGAGCAGAACTCAGATTAGAGCAGTCGAGCACCACAGGGCTGCGCCTCTCTGCAGATGCTTTTCCTTAGTGCAATCTCATGAGAGTTTCTTAAATTGGGACAGGCTATGATGTTGTATCCAAATCACTCAGCTAAGCCTTCAGAGACATTTGCCAGAATTCACACCAACATAAACAGCTCAACCAAAGGTGTGCAAATTCTTCTTTTCATAAAATGAAACAAGTATCATGCTTGAGGGGAAAAAGAAAAAGGTCAGTCGTTTGAGATAGCACTTCCCTGGTTTCTGGGCACGAATATGCTGGCTTTGATTCCAGGTGATGGTCTCAACTGTTTTCCTTTCAGCCCTGGTTCTTGCCAGTGGATAGGTGGGCTAAATGCCAAGTCTTTCCACCCATCTTTGCAGAAGGGATGAATCTGAGCCAACTCCAGAAATAAGGGGTGTGTTGTGGGGTTTTTTGTTTTTTGTTTGTAGAGATGGGGTCTTGCTTGTTGCCCAGGCTGGAGTGCAGTGGCTATTCACAGGTGCTATCATGGCACACTACAGCCTCAAACTCCTGGGCTCAAGCGATCCTCCTGCCTCAGCCTCCCAAGTAGCTAGGGCTACAGGTACATACCAATGCATAGGCTGAAGAGTGGGTTTGGTATGGACACTTATTTAGCATATTTCAATATTCACATGGGGTCATCTGAAAAGGCTAGACAAACTCAGTTTCCCAGACATTGTAACTGAATGGAACTGAAATATTGAACATCCATTCTAAGGACTCACTGTTGGTTCTCAGAAGATCCACTGCCCTTCTCTGCTTGCTAAGAGGCATTAGCCCTCAGAGTCTTTACTAAAAAAAACAGAGCAGACTCAAAAAAACATAGGTAATACCAAAAAACATAATTTATATCCTCACTGCTTACAGATAACATCCTAGTTAGCTGAACTTCAAATTCATAAGAATAATAACTTCGTTAACTCTAATTACATGCATTTAACTATAACTGGTTTTGAAATGTCCAGTTAATTGTGCTTATGTGGGTCACTCAGTTACGGACACAAACGAGACACTTATTCGGTGCCAAAGACTGTGCTTTTCTCAAGTGCAGCAAAAAAGGGTGCTCCTATTTTTGACTCATTCGTTAGAAATCATACTTCGAGAACCCATACAACCATTCCATTTTTCACTTTCTGTACAGTATTCAATAAATTACATGAGACCTTCAACACTTAATTATAAAATAGGCTTCGCGTTAGATGATTTTGCCCAACGGCAGGCTGATGTAAGTGTTCTGAGTACATTTAAGGTAGGCCAGTCTGAGCTGTGATGTTCAGTAGGATAGGTGCATTAAATGCATTTTTGCCTTACGATATTTTCAACTTAGGATGGGTTTATCAGGACATATAACCCCATCATAAGTCTTGGAGCATTTGTGTACGTTGTAATTATGACTAAAAAGCTGTCCTTGAATTTTTAATAATTCAATTCAGTCCTACCCTTGGTCCCACAAATTCATTGTGAGCCATGTTTTCATCATTCTTTGTACATTGGCCCCATAATCTTAAGCTATTATCATCATCATCATTATTATTATTATTACTATTTGGCAGTGGATAGGCCTTCATCCCAGTGAGACGGGTGGTCCTTAACATGTCAATGACCCCAGTCACTTTTCAGATCAAAGGAAGATACCTACTCTGCAGAAAGACTTCTCATGCTTCACACACTATTTCACCTGTAATTTTAGGAAGCGCAGTAAAATGTCACATCCCTCTTAAGCAGCAGTTAGCAAAGTTTTTCTGTAAAGGCCAGATAGTAAATATTTTAGGCTTTGTGGGTCCAGAAGCAAAACAATGGATGTTATGTAAGTATATACATAACAAGGAGAGAAAACAATTCTCACAAATTTTAATTGATAAAATTCAAAATATAATAATAATAATTTAGTACTATTCTTTTGTAATACGGGTCTACTAATGAGAAGAATGGACTTGGGGGGAGAGCATTTCGCTTAACTATGATTCCAAGTTAGTATTCCCAATCGTCAGGTCAATTGCAGATGTTTGTTTGTAGAAACCATTCTTAGTTTAAGGGCCTTAAAAGCATAGGCAGTGGGCTGTACTTGGCCCAAGGACCAGGGTTTGCTAACCCCTGCTCTAAACAACTAGAGGTCCGGGTCTAGACTATCTTCAGGAGGCCCTGCTGGGACTGTGCACAGGGCTGGCCACCACTAGATGCTATCTATCCATGGCTCTGGACCCTGGTGGCAGAAACAAGCCCACAGAGCAGCCACCCCCAAATCCAGCAAGGATACCTGGTGCAATGTTCCCAAAGCAGGGCTGGCTGGCTGCTAAATTGGGGCCACATTCCTGTTGCTCAGAGCTGTGACCAGCAACACACAGTATGCTAAATTCTATTAACCTACATTCTATGACCTCAATAAAACTTTCTCAATAATCAGCAAGAATAGCAATGCATATGAAAAGCAATTCCTTTGCCCAGTGTTTGAAAATGGAAATGTAAAAGGCATATCAATGGGTAAGGCTTTAATGAATAAAATTGTTTTCTTAATCTGCAGTTATCTTTCAATCAATACTGACTTCCAGAATCTTAAAAAAAAAATAAAAGTAAAAAGACCATATCGCAAATTTCAAAGAGCTTAGAAGAAATCACAATGAACTAATCAAGAGGCGGCGTTCGGCAAAAATGCTATGTGGAAATGTTCGCTGCGCCCTCACTCAGTTCATCTCTTTCTACCTAAACCATTCCATAGAAACCGGTCGATCACAAGAGAAAAGTAATTCTGTATAATGTTTTCCAGCCTTAAATGTATAAAAAACTTAGACCACGAAGAAGAGTCATAAATGCATTTCATGGTTTTTAGAACGTATCATTTTATTTCAGTAAGGTTAAATAAATAAATAAATAAATGCAACGCCCTAGACCGTCTAGACCGGCTGCACGGTTTCAGTGGCAAACTTGATGCAAGTTCTCCACCTAGTGGATGTTTGGGAAACTGTGTAATAAAATTAAAACGTGCACGCATGTTTGTAATACAGAGACCAAGAGAAGCAGAAAGCATTCTGTATGTCAATCAGTGACGTCCTATGGAATGTTCATCTTTCTTCTTTTCTATTTTTCCTCTTCCTTTTGTGTCTCTCTCTTGCTGTCTTCTCGTCTCAGGGCAGGTTCCCCAGGAAGGACTGGAGGCAGATATTTGCAGGTAGGAGGTTAATCAGGGCGTGCTGTCAGGAAGGGAGGAAGTGAGGGCAGGGGCAGCTGAACTGTGACCCAGGTGCGACGGAGTCCAGTGGGATCCGCCTGCCACAGGTGGCCACTTGGAAGGATCGTGCCGTGTCGGGGCTCAGTCCTGGTCTTGGGTGGACACTCGCAGCACAGCAGCTTTGGTGAGTGGGCCCCCGCGTGACCTCAGCTCTGGTCCCACGGCTATTCCCTGCGCACGGTGCCGAGCACTGGGGTGGCCAGTGGCAAGGCCGGCTGGCTGCCGCTTCTCTTCCCGCTTGGTCAGTGCCGCAGGCGTGGCGGACGCTCTCTGGCAGGCTCTAATGAGAGAAACGAAGTGGACCTTCACACCGGTGCCCACCACTGGCTCCTTCCCCAGACCTGCTTGTCCCTGGTGATCTAGGCTTTCTCCTCCCAGGCCTCTGACCCACCGCCCGGCCGTCTGCCTCGATGGCGAATCCACGTGCCATTCTCCTTTCGCGCTAAGTGGGCGACCGGACGCACCACCAACTCACCGCCCCAGTCTTTCAGGGCCAGCCCGAGTGGGGCCGGAGTGCGGCGGCCCGGGGCAGCTTGCAGCCTCTCTGAGCTGGGCCTTTGTCCGCCTCCATCCGCGGCCGAGCGACGTCCCCTGCGCGCAGGCACCAGCGAGGGGAGCGGCCGAAGCGGCCCTGGTGAATGAATCGGGGTCCGAAATCCCACCCCGAACTGACCCTAGCACTATAGCCCCGAGGTGAGGTCATGGAATGAGGAAGAGAATGAGAAGAGGAAGAACAGGAGAGTAACAAGAAATGACTGAAAGGAAGAAAAAAAACCCACGGGAGGATGCCTGGCGGGGAGGGGGGTATCTTGACAAAGGACGAGTGAGCAGAGAACCAAAAACTTTCTCCGCTTGCCTTCCGCGCGTCGTGTTTCTGACTTCCCACCTGCCCCTTCCCCACCCCAGGCTCCGTCGGTTCCTCGCTTCCTGGACCTCTAAGTGTGGGGGTGTCGCAGAGCCCGGCCCCGGACCACTTCTCTTTCCGTCCCACACTCGGTGATGTCATCTGTCTCGTGGCCGTAAGCGTCTTCTCTACTCTTCTCTGTGCTTCTAAGTCCCAAATTTACATCTCCAGCTCAGCCCTGCCGCGTCCCCCAGACTCCTATACCCAACCCGGAGGCCCAGCAGGACTCTCGCAACCTCCGCATCTAAGCTTCCGGTACCCCCAGTCTTCCACGCCTCAGTAAATAATAACTTTATTTTTTCCAGTTGCTCAGGCCAAACCTGTAGACTCTCCCAGGACCCCTCTTTCCCCCTCACCCTTATCTTGCCCCAAATTTGTAAGCAAATCCTCTCAGCAACGTCTTTAAAACCTGTCCAGAATCCAGCCACTTCTCCCCACTCCTGCAGCAGCCGGCTGGTTTAAGCCACCACCCACTCCTGTGCTCATGCTGTGTCCGGACGGATCTCCTTGTCTCTGCCCCTTCCCTCCATTCCCCACACAGCAGCCAACACCGCGCTGCGACACAGAAGTCGGGTAGTGTCACTTCTCTGCTTAGAGCCCCCACTGGTTCCCTAGTGCACTCATGGTGAAAACCTACGCTGTTAGCTGTTACCTGGGCCTGGACGCTGGCCGGACCTGGTCTCTTCCTCCCTCAGCAGCACAGGAGAGGCCTTCACCCTCCCGCTTCGCACTCGCCGTTCCTGCTTCCTGGCTGCCCTGGCCCAGAAGTCTGCAGGTTCCCTCCCTCACCTCTTTCAGATCTCTATTCAAATGTCACCTTTTCGGAAAGGCCTTCCCTATAACACCTAATTTAAAATTGAAGGAAGAAAAATAACCCTCCTCTTCTCCCTAGTGGTGGGTTGAATGGTGCCCCCCCCCACAAAAGATATATCTATATCCTACCCCCATAATCTGAGTTGTGCCCTTATTTGGGGAGAGGGTCTTTGTAGATTTAATTAAGTCATGGATCTTGAGATGAGATCATCTTGGATTACCCAGGTGGACCCTAAATCCAGGGACAACTGTCCTCATATGAGACAGAAGAAGGCCCTGGGCATGGTGGCATGCACCTGTCATCCCAGCTAATTGGGAGGCTCAGGAAAGAGGATTGCTTGAGCTGAGGAGTTCAAGGCTGCAGTGGGCTATGATCTTGCCACTGCATGGCAGCCTGGGCAACAGAGCAAGACCCTGCTCAAAAAAAAAAAGAAAAACAAAAGAGGAGGCCATGTGAAGATGGCCATGCAAAGTTATACCACTGTCTATAGAGTAACTATAATCAACAACAATTTACTATATATTCTCATATAGCTAGAAGAGCAATTTTGAAGGTTTCTAACACAAAGAAGTGATAAATGTTTGAGGTGATGGATATGCTAATTACCCTGAATAGATCATTACACATTGTATTCATGTATTGAAACATCATGGTGTGTCCTTATATGTACAATTATGTGCCAATTAAAATCAATAATAAAAGAAAAATAATAGAAAAACATATATCACTATCCAATATAAAATTTATCATGTTTATTGACTTTCTACCTTACTAATCCATAAGCTAAAGAAGGCAGAAATTTTTATCAGTTTTGTTCAGTATTGTATTTCCAGCATCTAGAGCAGTGTCTGGTACATACTAAGCATTTAAAAAATATTTGTTGGTTAAGAAAACAAATAGATAAATAAATGAATAACAGGTCCCCAAATGTTGTGTCTGAGTAAATAGAAGAATAACAGACTATTGATAAAAACAAGGACAAAAGCCAAGCTCAGTGGCTCATGCCTGTAATCCCATGACTTGGGAGGCTGAGGCAAGAGAGTCACTTGAGGCCAGAAGTTCAAGACCAACCTAAGCAACATAGCCAGAACCTGTCTCTACAAAAAATTTAAAAATCTTCCGGGTGTGTGGTACATGCCTGCAGTCCCACCAACTCAGGAAGCTGAGGCAGGAGGATCACTTGAGCCCAGGAGCTCAAGGCTGCAGTGAGCTATGGTTGTGCCACCGCACTCTAGCCTGGGCAAAAAAAGCAAGATCCTATCTCAAAAAAAAATCTTTTTTAATAAAAAAAACAAGGGAAGAAATCATAAGTTGAACTGAGTTGGAAGTAGCTACATAAGTTTGATGTGGGATTTGCTGAGCGCAACGTGACAGAACCACAAGTACAAATATACATGCTTTCACTGATTGGATTTGCTTGCCCAGCCAGCTCCAAACACTTTTGGACGACTTACACTGTTACCTTAATAAAAATAATTAATAAGACTTAATAAGACAAAAACAGAAGAAACACGACGAGCATTGGAGATATTGAACTGATATTTGCTTGACATGTCAGTGTTGAAAATATACAGATTAGCAATTAAATTTCAGATATAACCCTTTCAAAATCCCATTTTAGCCAGCCTTTCTTGCACTGGACTTTTTATTCTCTAAATTCAAAATTAATTTGTTGATTGGCTGTGGACTGACTTCATCTCCAACATTTTCCTCTTTCTACGTACTGAGGCAATCCTAGTGATCAGGAAGGCAGCCAAGATTCAAATTGTGTACAGGATTCAAATTGCAATTGGTCTAGAAAAGGTCAGCAGACCCAGAGGAGAAGCTAAAATTGTGGAACTTCCACCCACCAGCCCTGGCCTCGGAGCACACAGCCTCCTCAAAGAGCTGCCCACAGCCTGCGCCCTGCAGGACCAGCCAGCACAGCTTTAGGACTCGCAGGACCGCATGTGGGGTCATGATGCTATGCCAGCCCCAGCCCACCTAAATCCCCCCGCCCTTTGCCACTCCCTATTTAATGAGGCACTTCCACTAGCTAGGATGTTCTCCAAAACAATTTTTGCCATTTTATAAGTGCTCCATTTGCTTGTTGAAACAAAAATATCTCACAATAGTTCATAGATCTTAAAGGTGGACTAGAGCTCACCTTTCTGCACATCCATTTGAGATTTTTATGACATCTTTCAAATGCCAAAGTGGCAGCTAGAGAGATACACGTGGAAGTCCATTTTCTTTGTTTATTTTGCATGATCTGTAGAGCCTCAATGATGTCCTTGCAGAAGCCAAAGGGCTCAAGCTATTAACATTTGGTCATATCCCTTTTACACAGGAAGGTCACCTGCTTCCATGGACGTGCCGTCCACAGCCCCTGGCTGGATTTGGACGACCCATCTTCTTCGTGGCCAGCAGGAAGCAGTGTCACCACGCAACTTCCACCTGAGCCCCAATGTATTTTTGAAAACATTAGAGTTGAAGAAAAAGTCCTCACAAAACATTAGAGAAAATATTAGCTCCCTGGATGAAATCTGCATTTGGTATTGATTTTTTTAATGGATATTGAGTGATGAGATGAAGCATATTTTCTTATAATATCTGATATATACTTTATATTAATATCTCAATACCCTGACATATAATAAAGCCATTTTCCATTTGTTTAACTTCTGACTTTATTTTAATGCCAAAGTTAAAACAAACTGAAAAACTTGAATTGCTCTTAATTATTGTGTTTTTCACCATGAGTGTTAGAGTCCCCTTGTATATTTCACATGACTTTAATTACATTGCAGTTATTAGCATCTCCTTTATGAAAGAGATGTTTTCTTTTTTAAAATAAAACATCTAGGACCTATTGTGGAAGGTAAGTAACTTCTGAAGCCTCAAAACATTTATAGGTAAAATTAGTCAGTACAGACTGCTACTGTACCCACCCCACCAGGGAAAGACAGGAAACATTTCTTTATAATACATTTAGCCATGGATTGGATAAAAAATAAGATCCCCTTGGGGCCAAATTGTGGGAGTAAAAAAGGAAGTATATATTTATATTTATATTTTCTGTTTTGGAAAATATATTATTTATTATACATTTATATTAAATCTGACTTCTCAGACTACATTTTAAAAATAGATTGTAGTCTTACTGTTGTATATGTTCGATACACACACAAGTCAGAATTTGGAGTATTTTTTTCCTGTAAACATCATGCTTTGACCCACCAGAAAGCAAGACTGTGAATTGACAAGTCAACGTGGTTCCTGAACTGGAGTCACATGCGAGGCATGGAGAAAGACTTCCTCAGGGCTCCCAGTGCTGCACTCCGGGTGCCCACTCCGGGAGTCATCAGGACCTGTGGAGCTTGAGTTTCTTCCCTCTGGGCATTTTGCTAAATTACACTAAGTCACACAATGCTGCTAATGGGTGGCAATTAATGCATTAGCTCTTCAAGGGCATTTGTATTGCTTACAATTAGTGGCTCTCTACTGGCACCTGGCGGTGACATTAATCCTGGGGCTATCTGTATACCTAGAAGAGATATTCATAGCCAGGAGATGTCTAGTACTGTTGGAGGTTTTCCTGCCTGACGTCAACACTAAATCTGACCAGAGGATCACTACCAGCCACGTTGAGAGCTGGGAGTCATGAGCTAAGCAAGAAGAAGGCAACCAGCAGGTGGCCAAACTTCATTCTGATTAAATTGTGGGCTTAAAGCATAGAATTAGAATGATCTATAATCAATTTCCAGGTGGGCATCAGTTACTAAATGTGAAATTTATGCCATTGGACAAATATTTAATTTCCCTAAACCCCAGTTTCTTCATGTGTATAAGGGGATAATATTGGTGGGGGTTTGTGAGCAGTCAGAGTAATGATGCTAAGATCTTAACACAGAGCCTGGAACATGGAAAATGCCCAATAAACGGTAGCTATTATCATTTCAGATTATGAGTTAAGACTAATCAGTTCTAGAGTCATAACATCTTAGACTAGAAGGGACCTTCAGGTCTCCCAGTCCAATGACAGCTCTCCAGCACCCAGCCGAGCAATCGTGTCTTTGCAAGACATCTTCCAAGATACTCAATATTTGACATAAAACTCTTCTATCAGGACTATTGCCAATAAAGGGCAAGGAGGAGGGAAAGAGGTATCAAGGCACATTTGCCAAAATGGGCTATATGAAAGTATAACCCGATTTTTCTTTCGTGATTGGGTTTCTGAGCATAGAAGTGTTGCAAGTTATCCTACTGGAACACAATGGAAACTCAAATCTAAGGTGATACTTTCTGAAAGGCACTTTGAAAACAAGCTCCCTCCCAAATCTTTTATAAACCACAGCTGTTAAGATCCAGAGGTATCCAGTTAGGTATTAGAGATTTCTTTCCAACACAACTAATAAATGAGAGGCTGCTCTGAAAATCTCGGCATGCATCACTTAAGCCTGGGAGTTGCACAGTGACACTCAGCTGGTGCCTGGCACTGGCAGAGATTATCGTTGAAGCATTGAAGGTTGCGCCAGGAATCACAACATTGCCACCTGCATTCTGGCTGGGAATCACAAGCTTGCCAGGAAAAGTCAGTGCAAGCCTTGCGTGTCCTTCCCCAGTGCCGGGGGCTGGAGGACACCATTAAATACCAGCTCCACCTCCCACCTGCGATTCGACCTTGTTCCTGAGTCATTGTCCTCCCTGAGCCTCAGTGTGTTCACTCGCCAAGGGGTGACAATCGTGAGCACCTGCCGTCCTTACCTGATTATTAAGGGCTTTAATGGATTTCATTTTCATAAAGTGCTTTCGTATCCTTGACAGAACATTGCTTTCCAGTGTAAGGAGAAAACCATTATCATTACTGACCTCAGAGCCAAAAGAGAGATACTTTTTCAGGCTTGCTTACTAATACAATGGTTGTATCTAACACTTATATAATGCTTTTCATCACACACACAAAAAAAATTTAACGCTCATAATTTTGAAATATGAATTTATTGTACTATTCAACGTAGCTAGTTATAGTACGGAGTTGCTCTAATGAT
Source organism: Indri indri (assembly GCA_004363605.1). Taxonomy (NCBI): domain Eukaryota; kingdom Metazoa; phylum Chordata; class Mammalia; order Primates; family Indriidae; genus Indri; species Indri indri. The sequence goes on along the minus strand of RJWJ010011502.1, from coordinate 26,474 downwards.
TCTAAGTACAGATGGCCAGAGCTGGCCTCTACTTCGCAGTTCATTAAACAGTCCTCCCTTTGACCAACAGGCCTCTCATTGTAAGGCAGCCCTGGTCTCAGCTGATGTCAAAAGCCCCATTCTATCCTGGGTGGATTGTTCTCATAAAAGATGCCCACACGCATTCTGCTGCAGATAGGGACAGGGCTACTCTGCAGATGTCATGGCCACCACTACTGTCACTTTCGTTCATCACATGATCTTGGGTCTGTTTCCAGAGACTTGCACAAAGCTCGATTCAGAGTTTGCCTGTGGCCGATGCACACTTGGCCTGCAGATGGACAGAGAAGAAGAACAAGGCACCCCAGTGCTCCCCCACACTTGCCTGGGAAAGCCTGGGAATGCTTGGCTTCTTTGCCGGCTTTGACTCGAGCTGAAAAACAAATCAGAAAGTTGCCAATGGTTTCATTCAGTCTAAGAAACTGGGTTAATGGGACTCTGTGAGCAAAGCCATCAATGCACAAAAGTCGGGAAATCCAAGATTGCCATTCCCACAGCCCACTGAGGCTCTCCACACACAGGTGACCCTGTGTCCCTGCCTAGGCGCTAAACTGCATCCTTGGCAGAGTGCAGAGCCACGATGCAAGCCACCCTAGGGGCATGCCGGCCTTAAGGGACTCAGCCAAGGGGAAAACGGTCTCTGCATTCATTATGCTATAACTTCAACTCGTAAAAATATTCATTTATTTTTAAATCAACTTTTTAATGAAGCATCATATATTTACTGAAAAGTACACAAATGCTCAGTGAGCAGCTCGATGGATGCTTATGACATGCATACACCCATGGAATCAATATCCAGTCAAGAAATTGAATGTCGCCAGCACTCCACGGCCCTCAGCGCACCTCCGCCATCACTAATATGATGATAAAACCTGGCTGAAAAATTAACAAAGGAATGCGGTGTAAATAGACTCTGGGACTCTAGAGGAGATTAGAAAATCTTACTTAAAAGTGTCTCCTGACCTTGAGACGGCCTTGCTCAGAACATAGGCTGACATAGCCACCATCAGAATTCCCACCCAGTGCAGCAGGGTAAAGCGTGTGGCTGCTCTGAAAGCTTCTTCGGGTACTGTCTTCAGAGATGGATGTGTAGCACCTGTGCCCTCCTGCCAGGCAGATACTCCCAGCACAGGAGACACACAGAACAGATGTGCCTGACCAAGGACTCCACGAGAAGCCCCGCTGAGCAAGGCAGTGCTGGGGCCACCCGGGGCCTCCAATTTGGACAGAGCACCTGGACGTCAGGCCTGGCCACGTAAATTTCAAAAACTTCCCAAAGAGATTCCCAGGTACAGCCCTGGCTGAGAACAACTCTCTCAAACTGTTATTTTTTTCCAAACTTTTACTTGTTTTGCTATTTGTTACTTCTTTTCAACCTGTTATTTGTTTTCCTCTTTCATTAAACACTTTCCAAGCCCGTTCCCTCTTTCAAAAGAATGAAAGGCAGTGAAGGCCCAGGACGGGGGCTTGGGTGCGTCTCTTCTCCCCTTTCCTGATCTTACCTGGGCCAATTCTGCCTAGTCAGATGTCGCTGGGCTTTAGATACCTACAGAGTTGGTCAAAATCAAAAGCTCTGCCTCCCCCAGCCTCTGGAAAGCAGCTCCTTTTTGTATGCATTAAAGCTCCGGGTCTTTTCATGGGTCTAAAATGTGCTTCCTCTTCTCCACACAGCAAACTCCTACACATTCTGCAAGATCCAGACCAAATGTTCCCTCTCTCTATGTGTTTCCTGACTTAGTCCTGCTCCTGTACCCCTCTCATCCCATCAACGGCCTCTGTAAAGTTCTTAGCACACCGCATTGCAATTACCCTTTGTGATGCCTGCCCCACCAAATGGACTGAGATTTTCCTCTTTCCACCCCTGCATTCTCAGGGCCTAGAATAAAACCTGAGACACGCCGAATAAATAAATAACGGATGGGTGCATGGACACCTGAAAGTGCTTTGTGAAGTGCAAACAGTTCCATTTCCATTCATTTTATAACTATCACGTACAAATTTCCCTTTTTCCCCAGACCCCATCCTCCTCACCCTCCAAGTAGACAGTCAATCCTTTGCCATGTCAACAGCAGCTAGAAACTCTGTATCTTCACTGTGTAATTGTCAGCTAAATTTTATCTTTCTTCTTAGCATAATTTTTTCTCCCAGACCCCCTTCCAAAGCATAACATTACAATGAGCCCTTTGTTTCTCTCTTTTACTCCAAAAAGCAAACCTGGAGCAAACAGAACCCTTGGGAGAAAGACCTATAAAGTGTACCTGAGAACTGCCACCAACGGAACAATGGCATCAAGGCCAACCCCTTGTCTGAATTGTCTTTCAGCAGGTGGTTCAGTTCCTGCCAGGTATATGTACACAGCAACTGATTTGGGGGAATAAGAAGCTACAACTTAGTTTGAAAGCAACATCAACTTAGGCAATGATGGTGAGCTGACGGTTCCTCGCACAGAGCTGTTCCACGATGGCCGGGAGTTTCCTCTATGCAGGAAACTTTTGGAGTCACAGTCCCAGCATACAATGCTTTTCCTACAGTCCAAGGGCAATCACATGGCCGAAACATGATTTTTAAAAGGCACTTGAGTATGTGAAGAAAGTGGGATAAAAATTGTTAAGTGTTAGAGAAAGAAGGAATTGAATAGTTGGAGATAAGTGATATTAACTGGGATGTTCCTTACCATGGGAAGCCAGTGTGAGCTTAAGGAAACCACGTAAATAGCATCATTACTGATGTGTCAGAATTCATGTTAGAATAATTCCTGGCAGAATATTAGAGACCATATAAATCAGACTCATGAGTTTATATGTGAGGAAACTGATTTACTAAGACAAAATATCAACAACTTTCAAAGCAGGGTCAACCATGATATCCACAAATACAGTTTGATTGAAATGTTATTTAGAAGATCTGCCTGCCTCAAAAATTCCCACCTGGTGTCTGTTATAATGTCTTATATGTTCCCACCATTTTTTCATTCCTTTGAGTAAAGTTATTATGTTTCCAGAAGGTGCATGTTAAAAACAAATCTATTTTCAAATTGAGGGACAGTCCAAAAATAAATGGCTTGAACTCTAAAATTCAAGTTCATAAAGTGAAAAAAAAAAAGCTGAGGAATTGTTCCAGATTAAAAAAAACTAGAGACAAGACAACGAAATGAAATGTGGGACCCTGGATTGGATATCGGGTCCTGAATCAGAAAAAGAATGATTTTCTTTTCCTATAAATGACATAAGTGAAACAGTTGGTAAAACTCAAATAAGATCTATAGATTAGATATGTTAATTTCCTGATTTTGATTATTTTACGATGATTCTGTAAGAGAGTGTCCCTGTTTTTAGAAAACACACACTAAAATATTGGGAGGTAAAAGAGCAGGTGACATGCATACTAAAGTCACCGCCACGCGTGTCTCAGCAGGACGAGTTTCTGCAAGGATAGTGTGCCCAAATGGGAGGCACTGAGGAGCCTCAGGAATGCAGCAGCCTGCTGCCGCCCAGTTCCCCCTTCGTGATAGTATCTGAGGTATCCAGCTAGTTGCTTAACACCTCTGCTGTCCTTTGCGTCCTCATCGTCCTCATCGAAGGGTGTTAGGAAAAACACTAGCAGTCAACACTCACTAAAACCTTTGCCTGTGCCAGGCACTGTTTGGAGGACTTTACATGTGTTGTCAACAACCTTTCTACAAAGGAGAAGACTGAGGCACAGAGAGTGAAGCAATTTGCTCAAGGGAGCTGAGTGTGACCGAAATGGAACTGCTGCCTTACACCATGTCTCATCTCCTCACGTTTCTGCGAAATGTAGGTGACATACGTCCAGCACTTGCTCTACAGGAAGTGCTCAGCTTACTCACAGCTGTCAGCCCCATCTCCACCGTGGACAATGCCCTGCAGGACACACGCGTTAGCAGGCTTCTAAGTCTTCAGTGCTAAGATTCCTGTTTTCACCAACTTTTTGTAGAGTTTCATCGAATCCTTTAACCCATCAACTAAATCCCAGGTATCTCAGAAGAGCTAAAGAAAAAGTAGGGGTAACATAAGTGAATACTTTTTTTCTTGTAACAATTGATAACTTTGTAGCTTTTCCATAAAACTGAGCTGTATGATTCATTTAGACATGAGGACATTTTTCATACTACTTGGATTCCACAGAACCACGGCGTGGGGAAGACGATTTATATTCACTCATAACTGTGGTGTAGATATTTTGGGCATGTATTTGTGCTTTACTCCAGAAATGCTTCTATATCTTGTCTGGTAAAAGATACTGGATGCCTTTCAAACTAGTCACTGCCCCGTTTTTTAAGCTTTTTAGTTCCTTATATATAGGATGGGCTCTGATGGTTTCTACTTGGCTGGTGCTGATACTGAGTGGATGGACCATCCAGTTATGCTCCCTAAATTCAAAAAGACACTGGATTAGTGACAATGTACCACAGACCAGGTGGTGGTTCAAACAACAGAAATATATTTTCTCAAGGTTTTGGGGGCTAGAGGCCCAAAGTCAAGATATTGATGGGGCTGTTTCTTCTGAGGTCTCTCTCCTTGGCTTGTAGATGTCCGTCTTGTCCCTATGTCTTCATGTGGTCCTTCTTCTGTGTGTGTCTGTGTCCTAATTTCCTCTCTTTATAAGGACACCAATTATATTGGATTAGGGCTCACCCTAACAGCCTCATCTTACCTTAACCACCTCGGTAAAGACCCTGTCTCCAAACACAGTCACATTCTGAGGTACTGGGGGTTAGGACTTCAACACATGAATTTTAAGGAGACACAATTAGCCCATAACAGGGATTTAGAGTGAGGGGAACAAAGAACCCAAACCAATGTATCTTCAATTCTAGGAAGGAATATTCCTTGGGAGCTCACTGTTTGTGAAACACTATTTGTCTAGCTTGTGATGCTGCCTGTCTCCTGTGAATCAGCCTCCCTGGGAACTAGTCCAATGGAGGTCCCATACTAGCAAAGTTTCCGGAACCTTCTCTTGCATCTCCATCAACCCTTCTTAAACCCTGCTGACCTCCCTTTGACATCCTCACCTAGCCGACCCTGCACTGCCATCTTCGATGGAACTTCCAGTACCCAGGAATACAAGATTCTCGTGCATAATATATTGGCACCATGGCTGAATTCAACACTCAGCCAATATGGCTAAGCAACTTGGAAATAATCCATCCTCTTAATAGCTGATATAATTTTAGTACTTTATTTACTACAAACATTGAATTTTGCCTTCAGGCCTCATAGAGAACAGCATCGACAACTTCCAGAAACATATTTGAAATGCCTAACATAGCACACACAGCTGACTAGAAATGTTCCAAGAGTGCTGTGACAAGAATGAGGGAAAGTGAAGAGGAAACCATTAATCCAAAATTAAACTCTCCAGCCCTGCCCAGGCCTGTCTCCCTGCCTCACACCAGATTTCTGACTTAGGGGCAGGAGCCCGCAGGCCTGAGTCTGCTCCTTACCTTGAGAAGACTTCAGGCCTCTGTCTCTGTTTTCACGTCACTGAAATAAGGGTTAAAAATATAGCTTTCTCTGCCTCCCAAACTAGGTAAGGGGGGAAAATGAGATGGAACTCTAAAGAAAACTTCGGTAAAAGCCAAAATAGACTAAATAAATATAACTTCAAGTCTTCATTTTCAAATCCGATTTAAATCCATTGAATTTGTTATTTTTGTTCTGGGATGGTTTGCCAGTCCATGGTCGTACAAGGTAAAGACAGAATGGCTCCCACAGTAAAACGTTTGTGTTCAACCCCATGAGAAGATTTAGATCTGTGATTTTATTGCCCTTAACCTATCGTTACTGAATCTCCGCAGCTCTGGACTTCCACCCTGTGCAGCAGAAGCCAGGAGCCGGCCGCCAAAGAGTGAGCGTAACGTTAGGTGGGAGCCGAGCGCAGTGAAATACGTGAGCACCAGGGGGCAGCATAGACCCGGTGCTGCCTTAGTCCGCGTCGCTAGGCTTTGCGGCGGGTTTTCTCTGGTCTCAAAGTGTCCTCTTCCCGAGGAAAATCTCTCTGTGCTGCAGGAATCGGACGTGTCCAGGAGTTGCAGCCCAGAGCCCCCTGGTAGCACACCCTAGCCCTGAAGGTGCCCAGTGCTGGGCGGGGGACTCTGAGCTGCTGGTTAAGACCCAACTGGGCTGCCTTTTGGTGATGAGGGTCTCAGGGAACAGGCCCGGGGGTCAGGGTACAATACACAGGCATCGGAACTGACCGAGCTGATGTTGGCACAGAATTCACGGTTTCCCAGGTCCCGGGCTCTTTCTGAAGCCCCAGGGGCAGGAGGCAGGCAGCAAGACCCCAGACCCGGTCAGGAGAGAACAGGAAGTCGGACGGGCCTCGGGAAAGGCTGTTAGTACAGACCAAACACGGATTTCGCATTTACAGGATGTTGTATTTTCAGAGTGTTTTATCCTCTCTCTTATTCATTATTAGCTAATAATTCCGGACCGTCGCCTCGTATTATCGATGAACGAAATCAGCCATTTGAGCAGAAAGCAGTAGGGTAGAAGCAGAACCTGGGTCCCCCTGGCCTGGGGTTTGCTGGTAAACACACGGTGCTCCCCAACAGCTCCTAACTCCTCTCATGGTAAAAACAGAACCCAGCCTGGACCCCAGGCACACTGAACAAGGCGGAAAGCTCCCGTTACGCCAGAAGCCGAGACTCAGCATTCCTCGCCGGCTGCGGGCTGTTCAGCACCGGTGCCTGGGAAGCCCTCGTTATCCATCTGGAAACTGGCCTGGCTCGTTCTGTCAGCCACAGCTGGGGGGGGGCGGAACGCGGGCAGGAGCTGAGGAGACCTCGCAGACATGCGGTGACCAGGTTGGGGTGGCAGGTGTCCTGTGCCCGGCTCGCCCTGCGGTTCCCACGCATGGGCTCCGGATTCATCCCTGTGATTGAGGCGCCGGGAACCCGCCTGAGCTAATTGTGAGCTAATTGTGAGCTAATTGTGCAGGGGAGTGACCTGCGTCCGCTGGGCGGTGGGCACGGGACGTTAGGTGAGAGCCGGCCACTCACAAGAGGGCGGCCTTTGATGCCAGCGGAGCAGAGTTTGGCCGAAACTCAACACCTCTTAGAAGTACAGATTAGTCAAGAGGAAGAAAGGAGAACGCATTGTGGAAGTTTTCAAGAAGGAGACAAAGATGCCTGTGTTTTGTATCGCTCAGCTGCCTCAAGAAAATGTCCATTTGTTTTCTTTACACTCCTTTTACATTTTAAGTGGAATCCAATGAATGTGTCTTTTCAGCGTTCCCAATTTCACCATTTTCACTACACCTCATGTTGCCATGTTAATGAAGCATCATTTTTCCAAAGGGTGTGGGAACAAAACCTATTTAATGACCTCTCAGAGCAAACACTGAGTTCTTCGAATAGTTCCCTGAATTAAAACCCCGGCCCCACAATGCACTTCCTTTTTAAAATGTCAGTTTGCTGACTACCGCAAGCTGATAAACAGCGCTTTCCTTCACCCTCCAGCCGGAGGGCTCCTGTGGAGCCTCGCAGCCTTGGAGCCCACCGGAAACCCCGGCTCCCAGCCCTCGGAGGGCTCGGCGGCACAGCAGCGGTCCCCTTGCACACACAACATCATCTGCCGCGCATCTCTGCAGCACACAGGTTTAGGGGACTCAGCGAAGACCTGGGATGACCTTGGAGATCCTCTAGTCCAACCCCTCACTTCGCAGATGAGGAAACTGAGGCCGGTGAGGAGAGGTGTGCAGAGGCCACACAGGGTGTCACAGGTAGAACAGGAAGGCCATAAAGGAACAGGACTGGCCCCACCTGGCCTTAGCATCACTGAAGGCAATTGTGCAAATGCATATTCCTGGGCTCCTTCCCAAGCCTATTGAATGGGAATTTTTGGAGCAGGGACTGGGAATGTATATTTCAACCACATTCCACATGGGAATTACACATTAACTTTTGGGAAGAACTAGTTGTAGTAGAAAGAACAGGGTTGGAGTCTGACAGAGCTGAGTTTGCATCCCATCTGTGCCACTTACCAACTCGGCACCTTTGGCAAGCTAACGTCTCTGAGCTCCATCCCCTCATGGGTCACTAGGGAGATGGCTGTGGGGATGCCATGGGAAGGTGCCCTTAGGCACATGCGGGCCCTGGGGCCTGGCATGAGGATGCGCTCACTCAGCAGCACCTGTCGTCTGAAGGTGAGCATAGCACCAGACTGCTGGATTTGAGTCCTTCAGCCCCCGCGTGTGGGCTGTATGAGCTTGGGCACGTTATGTGTTCCTCTGAGCCTCACCTTCCTTATCTGATATTACCTCCTCCCAGGAATGTTGTGAAGCTTACAAGTAATATCATGTTGTAGCGGCACAGTCTGATCATGAAACAAAACCACTCTAGGTCTTTTAAACAGAATTCAAGGCAAGGATTTGGTTCCATGGGAGATGGAAAAGCTAAGTCGCCAAACAGAACAGAAAGACCATCTGGAGACTGGCTGCTGGAAGGACAAAGGAAGGTGACAGTTTTGCAGAGCCCAGGAGTCAAGCCAGGCACCCTAGTAGGAAATGGAGGATGGTGAGGCAGGGGAGCTAACACCACAGAGAATTCGCTGCTGCTGCATGTGGAGATACCACACGAGGCAGACGGGAAGGGGGAGTCTCCCGCCAGTGCCTCTCCTTGCCCAAAGGAGGTAGAAGTCAGAAGACAGAGGAGCCTGGGAAGTGTAGCTCCCAGAGGCACAGCACAGAGAGAAAGGGCAGACACTGGGCCTGAGAGCAGGTGAGCAAATGTCTAGCACACACACAGAAAAACACTGACATAGTCTCAGACACAGAGGAGGCATTCTGTTGGTGCTGATCATTGTAATCGTTAACAACGAAATATAACAGCCCTAAAGAACAGGCTCTTGGCAAGAAAAGTGTGTGTCTGTGGGAAGCCTGCCTTTCATTAATCACACACAAGCATGATTTCTCCCTGAGTGGCTGCCACATGGAAGGAAAGTCCTGAAATTAGAGTCCCAGATGTGCCACTTATAAAAGGAGCCTCTTCATCTATAAACACATGAGTAATGCACTATTTCACAAGGTACAAAAGGCTGTAATGAGATCAGAGACATGAAAGTACTTTATACACTTAAAAGTGCTATGCAAATACAGGGCATGTTCGTATTTTCCGAAGGGGACATTTTTTAAAAACAACTGTCAGATTACCTGCAATGTATATTCATTGTAATTACTTTTTTTCCCAACTAATTTTTCAAGTTCATCACTTTCTTTCCAAGATATCAGATAGAATACTTTTGAGCAAATACTGTTGAATACTTAGTTCAGTACTGCCAAAGCAGCGCTCCAGCCAAAAGCTCACATGAGCACCACTCAGCTGACATGATGACAACCTGTTCTGTAAAAAGAGAGCTCTTATTTCTCTTCACAAGCCGTGATGTCCAGTTCGGCTAACTCCACTGATTAGGTGGATGACACTGTGCCTACATAATAATACAACTTATACATGTATATGCACAACCTCTAACATAGATTATAAAAAACTATTGTTGGACTAATCTCTTTGTGCACTTCACATGCACTACCAGCATTTAACTCATCATGTAACAAGAAGACGAAGATGAAGAAGAAAAAGAAGAATTATTTTGTAGCTGTAACATTTAATAAGTGTCATAGTTCCTGATTACTAAACAGATCTCTAATTACAGAAGGTTTATTGTTCTGGGACAGTATTTATGCACAGTAACTGCAATTGATGAAAAACTATTTGCTTCTGTAATTTTGGCTTCTGGTATTTTTGCTTGTTTGTTTCATCAGTCCAAGTCATTGCACTAGGCATTGTGAAATATTGTGGAATTTACTATTTTTAATATACTTCTAAAATATTTAATTTTTTCCCCAAATTATTATATCTTCAGGCACATTTTATTTTGCTAATTTTAACAAAGATTGCTCAGGGATGTGGCCAAATGACCAGCACGCTGTCAGAGCTTGTTTGGAGTTGGGGAGCCAGGTGGGGAGCCAGGAGCCAGGCCACACAGGGGAACAAACAGGGTGGCCGGAGAGGCAGCGAGGAGGAGGGCAGGGTCCAGGACAGTCCGGATGTGCAGCTGAGGTGGAGCATTTGGAGGCTCAAGCAGCTCCGAAGATAAGTCTGAGCCTTTTGCTTCAGCTCAGGAGGGATCACATGGGACTTCTGAAGGGGGAACATCAAGCCTCAAATTGGTAAGCCTTGTCATATGCCAAGAAAGAAAGGTGAAGACCAAGGGTCTTAAGGTATTTGTCCTAAGGAAAATTCCCAAGAGGGAGCAAAGAGGAGATGCTAGGGATTGAAGATATTTGGAGTTGGACTAAGTGATCAAAACCCCTCATTTTCCCTGGACCATACGCAGAGAGCCAAAAGGGGTAACACTTAGGGACCTCCCCCACCAAGAACATGGGGAAAAGCTTGTCCCCAAAGAACTAAACCAGTGTTTATACCATTGTCTGTATATAATGTAAGAGGTTAGTCATCCAGTTACTCCAAGAGACTGTTGAAATGTGCTTGAAGACACTCAAAATGCCAGTCAAGGGGACCCAAGAATCACCACAAGAAAGCCGACTTAGATTGTGACTGTAATTAGGTAAGCAGGGACTTGGTCGACTCTGCTGAACCCTGTTAGGAGAAAGACTATTTGAACTTGAAAGCAGTGAAGCTCAGACACAGAAGAGGTGAACCTGACGATCCAGAAGGGACACTACCCACACTAACTCTGGTGAAGGGAGGAGGTGGGCAGCCCACAGACCCCAGCATGACAGTCAATGGACATGAACACGTATGGCTTCTGAAACTTATCGTGAATAATTATCTAAATCAGACAACTCCTTCTCTTTGCTCTGATTCCATATTCCATATACTCCTGAGCATAACTTTTGCTCCTCCAGGAAAGCTACTGAGAGAGATAATACGCTTGTTATATTGGCTCATACATCTTGCTTAAAAGGATATTCAGGGTTCGTATGGCATACTGGTACTTTGAGTTATGCGTCAGTCTCCTGTCACCTTGGTTAATAGGAGTTTATGCAGAGCTAGATTCGCACCAAGTATGCTTAAAATTTTAAATGTTTGAGGCTTCAAAGCTGAAAACCTGACCTGGAATAGTGTAGAATCTACAGAAGGTAAATGCTAACCTCAAAGCTATGTGAGCATTGATAGGGTCAACCTTCCTTGATAACATCCCAACATTGTCACATGCTGTCTTTTAAATTTAAACAAATAACAATATAACAGTATTGGGTGTGCATGTGCCAGTTCACTTCTAATGTTCCATGTTGTGAAACAGCTTGAAGCCTATAAAACTGGAGGAATTATTGTCTCGGGCCAGATCTGTGCTGCAGAAAAGGATTCAAGGTCTTTAAACTATAAATAAATTTATTAACACTGGGCATTAAATTGTGAACTGCTACAGCATAGCTTAGATAAGGTACATCACAGAGCCGTCAGCCCAGTTTTCTATGCAGCCGCAACTACATTTCATTCAGAGCCTCGCTTAGACACTTCTGAAATTTTATAGTTCCTTAGCAATTCAAAGCTCTGTATACAAAAAATCAGATATGCTCTGGCCATAAACAAGTAACCCACAATATATGATCATATTCTAAGAGTCAAGAAATAGGAGACATTATAACTAAAGAGACAAAAAAATTGATCATATGAAAGTTTTAAAAGTTCTATAAAGGTAACTACCAAAATTAAAATTTAAAAGGCAAACAACAAGTCCGAAAGGCATTTGCAGCAAATAGGGCAATCAATGGGAAAAAAAAAAAAAAATTTTATTAAAAAGTATTTCAGCTTATAGAACTCAGGAAAATCAGCAAAAAAATCAAACAACCCTCTCAAAAAGTAGGCAAAGGACATAAACAGAAACTTTTCAAAAGAAGATAGACTAATGGCTAACAAACATATGAAAAAATGCTCAACATCTCTAATCATCAAATGCAAATCAAAACCACAATGACATATCACTTATCCCAGTGAGAATTGCCTGTAACAAAAAGTCCCAAAACAGTAAATGTTGGCATGGATGCAGAGAGATAGGAACACTCATACACTGCTGGTGGGACTGCAAACTAGCGCAACCTCTGTGGAAAGCAATATGGAGATACCCCAAAGAGATACAAGTAGATCTACCATTTGATCAGGCAGTCCCATTACTGGGCATCTACCCAAAAGAACAAAAGACATTCTATAAAAAAGACATCTGCACTCGAATGTTTATAGCAGCACAATTCAAATTGCAAAGATGGGGAAACAACCCAAGTGCCCATCAATACATGAGTGGATTAATAAAATGTGGTATATGTACACCATGGAGTTCTACTCAGCCACAAAGAACAATGCTGATCTAGCACCTCTTGTATTATCCTGGATAGAGCTGGAACCCATTCTACTAAGTGTCACAAGAATGGAAAAACAAGCACCACATGTACTCACCATCAACTGCTCACCACTTAAGTGCGTATATAGTAATAACATTCAACGGCTGTAGGGCAAATGAGAGAGGGGAGGAGGGCATGGGTGTATTCACACCTAATGGGTGCGGTGCTCGCCGTCTGGGGGATGGACGCGCTTGACGCTCTGACTCAGGTGGGGCAAGGGCGATATATGTAACCTAAACATTTGTACCCCTGTAATATGCTGAAATTTAAAAACAAATCTCGAAAAACACAATGTAATAAAAATAAAAAGTATTTGTATTTCCTAATAAATAAATAAAAATGAAAAGAGAAATTCTATTACATGCCTATTAAAAAGTAAGCAAGAGTACTTAGCAAAAACTAAGAGACTAATAATAGTCATCACTAGAGCAGCTGGGAAGAAAGATCTCACATTCTGCTGTTAGCAGCGAACGTTTACACAACACTTTTTGTTTCATTACGCATCAAGAGTAATGGAATCATTTACATTCTTTTACAACTTTTCTGACTTTCAAATATTTATCCTAAAGAAAAAATGTAAAGAAAGGAAAAGCAGTGTACATTAACATGATCATTTTAGTATTATGCATAACAGAGAAAATTGAAAACAACGTAAATTTCCAACAATTGAGAAACAGTCAAGCTGATAACGATGCATAACTCAGTAGAATGTGATGAGTCATTTAAACTTGTAATCTTCACACCTATGTAACATTTAGGGAAAATGTTTAGAATACACCAAGTAAAAATCTGAGTACCTGATTATAAGTGTGTTACAACTGCAGTTATGAAAATACATGAGTGTCTGAGCAAAGTCTGGGAGAAAGCAGGAGATGAGGAAGCTTTTGCAATGTATTTGAATCCCAGCTGTACAGATTGCTTGCTAGAAAACAATGGACATGTTACTTAATCTCTCTGTGCCTCAGTTTTCCAATCTGTGAAATAGAGATAGTAATAATACCTACCTTCCAGAAAAAGGACACAAGCTAAGCAAAGGTAAGAAGGTTAGCAGGCTGGGCACAGTGGCTCATGCTTGTAATCCCAGCACTTTGGGAGGCTGAGGTGGGATGAGGCCAGGAGTTCAAGACCAGCCTGGGCAACATAGTGAGACCCCATCTCCACAAAATAAATTTTTAAGAATTAGCCAGGTATGATGGCACATGCCTATCATCCTAGCTACTTGGGAGGCTGAGGCAGGAGAATCGTTGGAGCCCAGGAGTGAGGCTACAGTGAGCTATGATACAGCCACTGCACTCTATACACTTATACACTCCAGCCTGTGCAAGACTCCATCTCAAAAAAAAAAAAAGAAGAAGAAGAAGGTGGCATAAGAGAGCATGATGTGTCTCAAAACGCTTAGGTTGGATGAAACAAAGCATTGGCAGAGGATGTTAGGTGAAAGACGAAATCAACAATTTCTTACAAATCCTACTGAAGACGCTGACATTTAGCCTTCCAGGGAGGGAAAATTCGTTAAGAAACTGGAGACCAGGGAATAGATTCTTCAGATATGGATCCAAAAAAATATCCACGAAAACATGGAAGAGGAGGAGAGATCACAAAAAGAGTTCAGCCCAGAGGCTTGTGAAGTAGTTCGGTTAAGGGGGCCTGAACTCTGACAGTGAGCACGGTGAGGACTGGATAGTGGGTACATTTAGGGCAATATGGGAGACCACACTTAGAAGAAAACCCCATAACTGAATACTGCACAGAATGTGACAATTGCTTGAATGTATAGAATAGCTCATAAAGGAAAAATCTATACCTCAGGAAAAGTAAAGCCTGGAAAAATCTATCTACAAACACAAGGAGATGATAAAAAAGCTCTATCTTTACGCTCTGGTGGGGAAAAAACCTCTGCGGATTTGAGCAAATGGGCCTGCCTCACCTGAGTTTGTGGTTAAAATTTACACTAGGCAAGGGTTCAGGAACGTGGAGCCTAAGAAAATAATGCAAAACATGGAGCACTATGAAACAAGACCTGTGGTGAGTAAAAGAAAGTAAGAACTAAAAAGTGCAGGTAATAGAATGCCATTAATGTAAAAAGTAATAATAACCATGTACATATACAATGTGTGTGCATAGATTATCTCTAGATAACAGTGGTGTGTCCCAGGCTCTGTCTTTGGTCCCTGTCTTTCCTCTGGTGACACTCACTCTATTGGTGGTCTCACCAAGTCTCAAGGCTGGGTGACCACAGTAAGCTGATTCCACCCAAATTTTATATGTCTAGCCCAGACCTCTCTCCCAACTTCCCATACTCAAATAGTCAATGGACAACTCAAAATCTCTACTCAGATGACTAAGAGACATCTAAAAACCCAAAACTTTTCTTATATCCTCTCAACCCTGTTCTTCCACACCCTTCCCCATTTTCATTGACAGTACATCCATCCTTCCAGGTGCTAGGTCCTAAAATGTTGGAATCATCCTCGACTCCACTCTTGGTCTCCCATCCCTCATCCAATATGTCAGGAGTGTCTGTTGGATCTATCATCAAGATATACCCAGAATCCCACAGCATTACCCCTCCTCTACGGCCACCACCCTGGCCAAGGCCATCATCATAAGAACGCTTGTGTATTATAAATTTCAAAGCTTCTTATTTTCCTGCTGCCTCGACATGCCCACTGATAGGTCCTTACTCTCTCCCTGCTCCCATGGCTTGGTTGAGCCCACTCCCTTGGTGCTATTCCCATGTGACCCCTCATGTTATGTGGTGACTCTATCTCTCCAGGACCTGTGAGTATAGACGCTATTTTCCTGTGCCTCTCCTGTGTCCCCTCAGTGGCCACAACAGACTGACCATCTCATGAAAGAATGCAAGACAACTTGGATCACTGCACCGACTTCCTGCACATCTCCCTGCTTCTATCTTTGTTCCCCCCACCACACTCACACATTCTGATTTGAATTTGGAAGCCAGAGTGATCCTTTAAAAATGTAAGTAAGATCATACCAATCCTTGTCCCAAAAGCCTACAATGGCTTTCAATATCAACCAAAGTTAAAGTCGCAGTGCTCACAATGGCCTGCAAGAATTTGCCTGATCTGTGCCCCACACCTCTAGATCTCTCACCACTCCCTGCTCCTGTCCTCCACTCCAGCACACTAGGCTCCTTGCTATTCCTTGAGCATGCCAGGCATGTTTCTGCCTTGTACCCTTCATCTAGCTGTTCTCTTGGCCTGGAACATGCATCCACGGTTATCTGTTTGCTAATGACCTCACGTTTTTAAGTCTTTGATGAAAGCTCACCAAGTCAAGGAGACTGACCATGAGAATACCAGGTACTACCGCATCCTACCCCTAAGCCCAGCACTCTTCATACTTCCAACACTGTTTTACATGTCCCATTTCACATGTCACCCCCCATCTTTAAAAGTATCATACAATTTACTTACTGATCGTGTTTGTTATTTATTGTCTATTTCCCTGCAGCGTGCACACACTTCCCTAGAAGGTAAGCTTTCTGGAGGCAGGAATCTGTGTCTGTTTTGTTCATCAATGTATCCCAATCTCCTAGAATAATGTGTGGTACATAGACTCTCAATATTTGTCAAATGAATGAATGGAAGAAACAATAAGAAACTTCCAGCAGGAATCCCACCTGGGAAGGTGAACTGGGTGAATGGAGTACTGAGACGGAAAGAAGGCTTTTTAATGTTGTAACTTACATTAATTATTCAAAAGAATTAATAAAAAAGATAAAATAAAAATAAAATGAAATCCTAATACAAGCAAACACAAAACTACCCTGATGGATTACTCAATCCAGGTCTCACAGTATTCCCACAGGCAAAAGAATGCTGAAGATGAGCTCACAAACCAAAATTACAGAACACAAGAACGAAAATCTGCTATAAGTAAATATTAGGACTAAACACCCCTCATGAACTTCAGATTATGTATAATCACATAGAAACCATTAAATATATACATTTGTACATATATGTACTTATAAAAATATTGAGACATAAGAAGAAAATGAGACACTGAAAAAATATTTTAGAAGTTAAAAATGGAAACTTCTAGAAATGTAAAATGCTGTTATTGAAATTTTAAATACCCAATGGGTGTGTTAAACGGCAGATTTGACACTCTTTCCAGATGCTCTTAAAATAAATCTGAGGAAATAATCAACAATGCAGTATAAAGTGACAAGAATCAGAAAACACGAAAATTCCAGAAGGAGAAAACAGAAAACATGGGGAGAAAAAATTTTCAAATAGGTAGTGGTTGAGAATTGTACAAAAGTAATGAAAGGCAATAATTCAGATTTTAAAAGCATAAAAATTCCTGAGCTAAATAAGTAAAAATAAATCCATATCTAGACATATCATAGTTACACTGTAGAATGCCAGTTAAAAAGAAATTTTAAAAGCAAAAAATAAGTTAATATGGATTACTGACAAAGAAATCACAAAACAACAGCAGATTTCTCATCAATAATAAAAGAAGATAGAAGTCTATTAAATAATATCTTCAAAAGTCTGAGAAAAAAACATTTATATACTAATGTTCATTCAAGAATTAGGATGAACTAAAGACATTTTTGGAAAAGTGAAGACAAAAAGTTTTCAACTAATAGACCTTTAAAGAAAACATTAGGCTCCGCACGGTGGCTCACACCACCCAAATTTCTAACACTTTGGGAGGCTGAGACTGGAGGATTGCTTGAGGCCAGGAGTTTAAGACCAGCCTGAGCAAGAGCGAGACCCTGTCTCTACAAAAAAATAGAAAAATTAGCCAGGTGTGGGCATGCACACCACAGTCCCAGCTACTCCAGAGGCTGAGGCAGGAGGATTGCTTGAGCTCAGGAGTTTAAGTTTGCAACAAGCTATGATGAGGCCACTGCACTCCAACCTGGAGCAAGACCCTGTCTCAAAAAAAAAATAATGGATATCTCAGGAAAAAAGGAAAGTGAAAGCAAAATAAGTCAAAAGTAAAAATAAATTAACAAACATGGAGGTAAATCTAATACAAACATTGTTTAATACAATGATAAAAACAAATAATGATGGGGACAGGCACAGTGTGGCTCGTGCCTGTAGTCCTAGCAATTTGAGAGGCTGAGACAGGAGGATTGCTTGAGTTGCTCAAGGTTACAGTGAGCTATGTTCACCCCACTGCATTCCAGCCTGGGTGACAAAGGAGACTCTGTCTCTAAAAATAAATAAATAGTTAAAATTTTAAAAATAAAGTAAATGAAAGTAAGATGGAACTAACCAACTGGACAATAATAACGTAAAATTGTGGGAGGCAGTGATTAGAGTTAAAGCATTCCTAGAACCTTGTATTATTTAGCAGAAAGGTATGTAGAGATGCTAATTAACATTAGATTTTATTAAGCTAATGCATGTTATAATGTGAACTACTAAGAGAATGGAAATAGAAATTCTTCAAAACCAGTTAAAGGGGAGAAATAAAATTCTAAAACCCTTAAGAGAAAAAGAAGACAAGAAAGGAACAAAATAAAGTAGAATAGAAAAAGGAGCAACATGTTTTTCTAAGTTTTCAGCAGAAGTTTATATAATTGTACAAAAAAATAAAACTATATTTTATCAATTCTAACACGCTTATTTTTAGAAAGAATGGTATAATGAATTTAAATGTAATATTTTCCAGCTTCAACAATGATCACATTTTGCCATTTTTGTTTCATATAATTACCCCACCACTTTTTTTTTTAATGTTGCCAAATTATTTCAAGGCAAACACAGGCATCACATTGTGTCATCTATTAATAATTCAGAATGCAACACTAAGAATACCAAGATAAGATAAGGACTTTTAAAACCATAAATCACATCATTGTCTCAAATAGCAAAATAAACAAAAATCCTTCAATATCATTTAATACCCAGTCTGTGCTCAATTTCCCCTAGATGTCTCAAAACTTTTTTCATACATTTGGTTTGTTCAAATCAGGATCTAAAAAAAATTCATACATTGTATTTTACTGATGTCCTTATATGTCTTTATACCCATCACAGTGCCCCACTGTTTTTGTTGTTTGTATTTCATATTTTTTGTTTTATTTTGTATTTTATTGTTATTTATTTGTTGGAGAAATGTATAGCATTTCTTATTTTCTGGCTTCAGCTGATTGCATTCATGTAGTATTGGTTAATATGTTCCCCAAGTGCCTGCATTTCCTATAAATTCTAGTTAGATCTAAAGATTTAATCAGAGTTAGATTAAATGTTTTTCCTTCTCTCTTTTTTTTTTTAGCAAGAATACGTCATAGGTAATATTACGTACTTCCTACTTAATCTCATCAAAAGACATGTAATATCTGATTGTCCCACTTTTAAAGAAGTAAGGATTGAGCAATAGGTTCGGGTAATGTCAATTCTGATCCAGCCCTTATAAAGTTTCCAAGCAACTGTATAAACATTAGTGTTAGTAGCCATTGGTGATCATTGCCTAGATCCATCATTTAAATAGGGCTGCAAAACAATGCTTTGAAAATTGTACCATTTTCCCCACGTTTATTAGTTGGAGTCCTTCCCTAAAGAACTTTCCCTCATCACCTATTTGCTTACTCCAAAATAAGAATAGTATGGGAAAGACAGCATAAAATGTTTAATTCATTTGATTTATCAGTTTTTAGAATAGTAAGTTGGTGCCCTAGCAAGATTAAAAGATGATAAATATAACTTTTACTTTAAATTTCATATTGAACTCATAGATTCATATATTTTCATTTGTTGCTATTTGTTGTTAATATAGGAGGTACATCTTGTTTTGGTCTTTATTCACCATTTTAATGTAAACATTACATGGTTCCATAGTGAAACTGCTAAGCAGGTATATTTAGAATAGTCTAGTGTCCATCTACGACTTCTCCCTCAAACTTCCTTCTCTTCCCATAGGTAACTATTTTATTAGGTTTAGATTTCTATCCTCCCATTGTTTGTTTTTTAATATATAAGCAAATACTATATATATTTTCATTTCCCGCACCCCCTTTCTTACCCAAGTGCAGCATATAATGCACACGCTTCTGCACTTTGCTCTTTTCACTCATATATATATATATATATATATTTATTTATAGAGAGAGAGACAGATCTTCCAAATTATTTTCTTACAGTTTTATAATACTCCATTAGATAGGTGTACCATAATTTATCAACAAGAACACTTCTAATAGGCATTTGATTTGCTTCCAATATTTTACTATTGCAAACTGCACTACAATTAATAACCTATTAGTAATTTTGTATTTTTGCTGGTATATCTTTAGGATAAATTTCTATAGGAGGGATAGCTGAGTCAAAGAGTAAATCAATATGTAATTTTGCTTGAAATCACCAAATTCTCCACCATAGGAATTGTGTCATATTGTATTCTTACCAGGAATATATAACGCTAACTGTTTATCCATAGCTTCCCTAACAGGTACATTGTCAAACTTTTGAACTTATGCCAATATGATTACTAGAAAGTGGTATGTTTGTATAGTTATATTTCGAAATGCTTTTTCCGAATTGTGAAGTCTCCAATATCATAAAGTATCTTACAATTGATGGCATTGAATAGCTACAGTTGGAAGCATTTCTTTTTTTTCTTTTCTTTTTTTAGCAGTACATAGTGATATATCCTACATTTGATGGCATTTTTGATACAATGAAATATGTTTTATCAGTCATCTCAATTAATATAAATGGACTAATTGCCCAAGTAAAAGGCAAATATTTTCGATCAGATATATAATTTTTATATCCTGCTATATGTTGTTTAAAAGACCTAACACTGTAGCCCAAAGAGTCAATAGCAGAATGATGAAAAAGGGCCCATCAGACAAATACTAACCAAATGAAATCTGATCTAGCTATTTAATATATTTAGCACAGGACCAAACAAATTTTAAGGAAAAGGCAATAATAGGGATAAAAGGCATTCTTATATAATGATAAAATATTAAAATACAAATTCTAAACTTCTATGTACCTAATAACATTGCCTCAAAAAATATAACACAAAACTAATAATATCACAGATACTCCTTTCTCCCATTAATTGATAGCTCAAACAGATAAAATATTAGTAATGATACAGAAGATTTGAATAAGACAATTAAAAGCTTGATATAATTAACAGATGCAGTAACCCGGCCCCTTCCAAATTAGAAAATAAATATTCTTCCCAAGCACAGATGGATAATTTTTGAAAACTAACCATACACTAAGAAATAAAGTCTCGACAAAGAGCAAATAGTATCATATAAACTACCTTCTCAATGCAATTATATTAGAAATAATAGCTATGAATAACTATATTTAAAAATACACCTGTTTGGAAATTGAAATTTATTAATGCTACTCATAATATTAAAAGACTAGAGAAGAAACTCTATATGATCATCTCGACAAATATAGAAAAGACATTTCAAGAAGCCGACAACAAAAAATATATATATATAATTAATCATAAAAAGTTAGAAGTATTCTTATTAACATGGATAAGACAAGCACGCCCTATAGCACTTCATCTAGTCTACATTATAATGGATACACTAGCCTATACAGTAACACCATAAACAAAACTAATATTACCTGCAAAGAATATAATTGACTATAGCAAATCCAAGAATATCTACATAAGTTAATAATAAGAACATTTGGCAAGTTTTCTAATTATAAGGTCAATACACAAAAAATAATTGTGTACTTATCATCTGCCACAAATAACTAAAAACATAATTTAAAAAAATACGGTGGGTTACTTTCATGTTATATGTTTGCTTTTTAGACAATACTTTAAGGAGATATTGATCTTGAACAGGTATCTCAGGAAAAGGAAAGAAATCCCAGGCAGGAATGTGGACTGAGAGACATTCCACAAAGAGAGAAGAGAGAATATCAAGAACCTAAAGGGAACTAGAGGAAGGGGCCTGATTTCATCTGCAAGCCAAGAGGGAGAGGACTAAGTTGGGGACCACAGGGAAAGCTTTGAAGGGAAACTTGGTCAATGAAGATCTAAGAAGCAGGTCTCACAGAAGCACAGCTGCCATGGTCTTCCCTCTGCAGTAAGAGATCACCTGGGTGCTCCTCGTCACTAACCCTAGCAGTTAATGAGCTCATGGATGTGTCTTGACTTTCCTGAGGCTTTGCCTCCTGCTCTGTAGGTAAAGGATGATAGTACTGACCATAGAGCATCGCTATGAGGATTAAATGGCATTATGGATGTGAAGAACTTAACATAGCATGTGTCTGCTATGAGGTGCTCAGTAAATGTTCACTCTTTACCCAGACCTCTGTATTTTCTTCACCATTTGACAGAAAAGGAACCTGATGTTGGTAAGTCATAGAGCTGGTAAATGTTGGAGCCAAAATGCAAGCACTAATTTTCTGATTATAAAGCTCACATTCGTTTCATTGAACCATGAAAATCTTGCCATTCAATCCCGTATTTTTTGAAGCTTAAAAAGAGGTTGCTATCGGAGTATGAGGAGCATTGAGTCACAGTTCACAGTCGAGGTTTTGGAAAAGGTAATTGGAGTGATTCGGAGTTACTGGTTTGGAGGCAGGAAGTGAGAGAAGGACTAACGCAGAAATTAGTACATGTGGTCTCAAAATTTATTAGCTATTTGCCAAGATTTTGCTTGTTTTGCTGAGAAGCAAAGAATAAGTGAAAACAGCTTATTCTTCCCTTTCACAGATGGACACTCAAGCAATATGCAATTAATCACAAGCTTTTTCTTATGCAAATATTATTTCAATGTGAAATCATTTCCACAGCGCAACTGTGAAGTCCTTTAGGAAATTGAAACAGAACACAATTCAACCGTTCCCAGTGTGCCTTACTCTCTACATGTGTTCCTGAAAAGATAGCTGTATCCCCAAATATATTTTCTCATTGACTTTCATTACTAATTAGAAGATGCTTTTCACTAAAGTACATATTTTCAGTTCCACACTATGTTACAGTATGAATGGAGCTATTTATCACTGTGCACAAAGGAGCATAATCAGACCCATTTTATAATTAAAGCCAAGAGGGAAAGTTGCTTTGTAAGACCAACATGCTATTATGGTGATTAAATATATGGCTTTAGGATTGGCTATTACCAACATTTACTAGCTGGGTGACTTTAAGTAATTTACTTAAACTCTTTAAGCCTCAGTTTCCTCACTGTCAAATGGAGATGATACCTACTTGATAGCATTGTCATAGGATTAGGTGAAATGACAGACATAAAGTGCTTCATCCAGTAAGAGCTCAATATGTAGTAGTAGTAACAGGAAGAAAATAGCAGTAGTAGTAATAGGTAGCAGTACAGTAGCAGTAACAAAAGTAATCTGTGTGCATGGGCGCCTACTGTCACAGCTGTCCTCACACTGGAAGGCACCTACGAGATGACTTGGGGAGAGCAAGCTCATCACTCACATCCTCCTCTACGGCCAGTCTTTGTGCTTGGAGTTCTCGCCATCAGAATCAAGGGGCTGTATTTTCAAGAGACCACTGGTAAAAGGTGAGACCCTGAGCACTTGGAAAATGAGAGGGATTTGGGGGATTTGCTCCTGACGGAAAGTAGGGAAAAGAAATGAAAGGAGAGGCATGAGAGGAGAACAAGAAAAAGGGTGGAGGCCTGAGCCACCCAAGGGGGAAAGGAAAGCAGGAAATCCCCATTGCTGGGGGCGGGGGGGCAGTAAGCAAAGGACTTTGGAAAATATCTCTAATTTGTTTTTCCGCTGAATTTGGCTGAGCAGTGTGCACAGTGGGATCCCTCCTGGTGACCCCAAAATGCTAAAGAAAGGTCATGACTAAATTCCTTGCGCGAGTGGATTTTTGTGGTAATTGAGGAAAGGTCAGAGTTCTATGGGTGTAGCAGGCACAACCCAAGAACCAGCCTTGGAGATCTTGACTGGGCTTTCGACTTCTGCAAAATGGGGCTTGAGCATTGGAGTCAATCCTAACTAGATCTTAGCAGAAGGAGACACAGCTGACATCTGTTAGACGTTCGCTTCCTAAATGCTTTTCACTTTCCATTCCTCATCATCACTACCGAATCTAACTGTCCTTGGTTCCCTCCTGTTCACTGCTCAGATCTGAATTTGAAGTTACTGAAGGCCTTCCCTGGCCCCCTCACATCCAGATGAGGCGTCCCAGCTCTGCTCCACTGTATACACTTCCCCCCTCAAAGCACTTTTCACGAGTATAATACATGAGTCATCAACTCCCCCCTGCTAGACTTGAAGCTCTATGAAGACAGGAATAATACCTGTTTGTGTACACCTAATACAGAGCACTACACTCAACACAGAATAGGAAATCAGTAAATGTTCTTTAAAAGACAAAGCAAGCTGAAGAGGGACTGAGGGAAGTGTCAAGGAGGAAGGCAGTGCCCAAAGTGTGACACGGTCACCTTTTTTAAGGACAGCCCAGTTTGATTACCCATGGTAGGTAGGGAACTGAAATCCAAATACTGACTGGAGGCAAAATTTGTTCATGAAACCCTTGTCCAGGTCCAGGACTGATCTTTCAGAGCCACAACTACCAGGAGGAAATGTCAGAGGACTCTTCTCCACTGTCTCTAAGGAACATACTTTCTTCCAGCCTTCCTCTCTGGATTATTCACTTGCTCTGGGAACAAAGAAACTAGAAAATGTAGTTAGATACAAAGAAGAGGGGGGAAAAATCTCCCCCTGCCATTGGTATCGCCCCCTTGTATAGGATCTCTTGGGTTCCAGGGCTAAGGTAAAATCAGAGATGAGAGGAGAGGGCTGCAAGATTGCAGAGGCAGGAAAACATGAAAACCATAGAGTGTCACAGTTCAAACTGCCACAAAGGGAGCCCAAGGATGCCAGCGGGGGCAGAGGATTAATTCTGAGTGCAGGGCTAAGAGTTCAGCCCTGAAGGCTAGACAGTGAGTGCAAGCAGACTTTTGCAGGGAGGACAGAAGTACATTATTTAAATATTTTTAAATAATATTTAATAGCAAGTATTATTTAAAATATGCAACTACTTCAATCAACAGCACATGAAGCTTACCCTTGTAAGCCAGACTAAGTGCTGTGTGTGGGCGAGTCTGTCCCATTTCAAGTGCTGGGGAATGAAGTAATAATCACTGCTCTTTGCTCAACTTTTCATTCCCAAAATCTGCCTTCTCTGCTGAAGACAGCCTTTGTGTGATGGGATTCTAACTAAACACTCTCATGGCAGACAAAGGCGATGATGCCCCAGTGGAGGCTGGGGCGCCATTCCGGGGCAGAGTAGAGAAGAAAGCTCTCCTCTCCAGCTGAGGGCCAAGGGCCAGGGAAAGAGAGACCAGCCCCAGCATTAAGAAACAGATGCACGGGATATTTGGTGGTGGTTATTAGACAACAGAGTCCGCACAAATGAAACTAAGGATTTAAGGGTGTTGCATTGCCAGGTGTCTGCACCAACAGAAAGTAGACTGCTTTGTTTGTACAGACCCCACATCAGCCCGAGTGCTGCTCTCTGATGGACCCGAAAGGCACTAGAAAAAGACAATCTGTCAGTCAGAACCTGAGACAGCCAGTTCAGTTGACCAAGAAACTCATTCCCCTGCCAGCAATTGATGACCAATGGATGTCCCGTCCTGAGATTTTGTGATCCTGTAATTTATTAACTACAGCACGAACTCTGGATCTATTATCAGGATGGTTCTCCCCTTTTTCTGTCTTCTAAGTGGGAGATTTCCATTGAGGTTGCTCCACCATTTTATATCACATGTGTTAGAAGTGTTTATCTTTAGATAGTTCATGGGTTACAAAATAGTGAGATATCATGTGTGGACAAAAACAAGACTGAACTGCAAGAGGAATGGAATTCACCAAAACTCCTCATCTCTAATCCTGAATAATATCTCCATAAAAATGGAGGCTGCATTGGCACAACATACTGCATTGGATGCAGTGGCGCAACATAAATTTGGGGTATCCTGAATACTGTATACAATTGATATTTATCAGTTAGCTCATGTTAGGCGAGGGGTCTTTAAATGTATATATAAAAAAAAGAAAAGTGTGCAAGGCCAGGAAGGGAGTCTTGTAGTTTATCCAGTTCAAACCCATTTACCCAGCTCTGGAAATGCCCCGCCTGTACCCTAATTCATTGCCATCCACATGGCCAGAGCAGCAGGACATTTTCGTACAATGTGATCCCTCCCGAAAGCCATATTTGATTGGACCAGGAGTGTACACATGTCCCGGGCTGAGCTAATAGATCCCTTCTCAGAGGAAATTGCAAATGCAATTGAATGATTCTCATGGCAGCATGGCTCCCTCCTGAATGGAGGAAACAAACCCCAAGACGTGGCCTTGTTTTCCAATATGGAGAACAAGAAGCAAGGGCAGCCAGTGTGTAAAGAGAGGAACATGCAAACGCACGGGACCAGCAACCAGCTTGCATTCCCTGGTTGCAGCTGGAGCCTTAGGTAGCATTCCTGCACATGGATTTCATTTCAAATCTGTTTCTGCTACTTCCAAGTAGTGGAGTCCTGAGTGATAAAGAGACCTATCCCCGGATTTGAGATATTCCTTTTTTCCTACAGGCAGCCTCCGTTTCGAGACTACTCTGTCTTTGGGAATGATCTAGTGATTGTGAACACAGATGAACCGAAGAGACTGAATGAGCACATGGCTCATTAATCAGATCATTATCATATTCTGACCGCATCTATACCAATCTATTTGTGTCATGGAATCATAATTTTCTCACATAGCCAGCCACCGTAAAAGCAAATCTCACTTTTCCCCAAAACAGCCTTTCTTAGTGCTGGCAACAGAAAGGGGTGAGTTTTTGTTGTTTTTTTTTTTTTTTTTTTTTTTGAGACAGAGTCTCACTCTCTTGCCTGGGGTGAGTGCCGTGGCGTCAGCCTAGCTCACAGCAACCTCAAACTCCTGGGCTCAAGCGATCCTCCTGCCTCAGCCTCCTGAGCAGCTGGGACTACAGGCATGCGCCACCATGCCCGGCTAATTTTTTCTATATATATTTTTAGCTGTCCAATTAATTTCTTTCTATTTTTGGTAGAGACGGGG